>JBBPOS010000071.1:0-82997 GCA_038091575.1 Leccinum subgranulosum | reverse complement strand
CTGCTCCGTGCCCATCCAAAGCTAGCCAACGCACCTATCGGCTTCTTCCTCCACGTCGCCTTTCCCTCCTCCGAAATCTTCCGATGCCTGTCTGTACGCGACTCCCTGTTACGTGGCCTTCTCGCAGCCGATCTAGTCGGCTTCCAAACTGCGAGCTATGCCCGTCACTTTAGGCAGACCGTCAGCCGTATCCTAGCGCTGGAGGCACTTCCCAAGGGCATCCAGGTCGACGGTACGTTCGGGAGCGGAACCTCTGCCCACAAGGGCAGGTTCGTCGACGTCGGGGTTTTCCCCATGGGAATCGACGTCAATGCACTGCGGGAGAAGAAGTGGGTTTGGATTCCTTCTTCTGGGATCGGGGCCCCTTTTTTGATACGATAAAACAGACGCGAACCTGACGTTCAGTACTGGGTTCAGCTTCTGAGGCAGCGTTATGCTGGCATGAAGATGATCGTCGGGCGCGACAAGCTCGACGAGGTTCAGGTGCGCATATAGCCACGACCGTTGCTTGTAGGGTTCTCACAACCGGACTTGGTAGGGTGTCAGGCACAAGATCGAGGCCTTTGAACAGTTCTTGAAGAAGCATCCCGAATTCCAGGGCAAGGTAGCTCGTCCAACGCCTTTTCAGAGACCAGATTTCTCATCTATCTGTGCTTCATAGGTCGTCCTGTTCCAAGTCGCGTTGCAGACGACCCAGTCTAACGAACTTGCTGGCGGGGTTTCGGACGCAGTCGCTCGCATCAACGCGGCATTTTCGACTCTGACATACCAGCCCGTCGTTTTCCTGCACACACAAGAAGTCACGTTCAGCCAGTATCTCGCACTGCTGACCGTGGCTGATACATTTTTGGTCACGAGCTTGCGCGAGGGCATGGCGCTCCGGACGCATGAGTTTGTCGAGTGCCAAGAGGAGAGGCATAGGCCGCTCATCCTGAGCGAGGTATGTGTGTGCATACGGATGTGATGGGAACCGATGCTGATCTATTCGCTCTGTAGTTCACTGGATCTTATAGTTATTCGGGATTCCGCTCTTGTATCGCTATCAACCCATACGACACCCGTGGTACTTCCAAGGCTATTTATCAGGCAAGTATACTTATTTAATGGAACGGCATTGGTCTAAACGCCTCGACTCAGGCACTGACGATGAGCGACGACGAGGCCTTGTCACGTTGGGAAGATCTGCACAACCACGTCGTCACCCAGACTGCACAGGCCTTTGTCACGTCCTTCCTCACCCGTTGTCTGCGCGCCCACACGGAGCACACCGCCCAAACAGACTTGTCTTTGGTCCCCGTCGTTGATATGGGGCGTCTTTTACCGCGATACAAACATTCGTCCAAACGGCTCTTGCTGCTTGACTTTGAAGGCTCGATCTGGATTCGGGACATGTCCCGCGCGGGTCTATTGGCGCCGTTCGAGCCGCAGCCGCAAGCGCTCGCACTGCTCAAACAGTTCGCGGACGACCCGCGGAACGAGGTGTGGCTGCTGAGTGGGCTGCCTGTCAAGGGCGTGCTCGACAAGATCGCGGCCGCCGTGCCTGCGGTGGGCATCGTTGCCGAGAACGGGTGTTTCGTCAAGACGAGGGAGACGAAGAGGGTACAGGCGAGGTGGATTGACATGGTTGCGAACTTGAACTTTGCGTGGAAGGGGCCGTGCGTGGAGATTCTCAATTACGTGCGTCCATGTCAAATTCGAGACTTTTTTGAATTCTTATCTCCATCGCTAGTTCTCGGAACGCACGCCGGGCGCGTTCGTCGAAGAACGGGAAGCTTCAATCATCTGGCGATTCTGGACCGCCTCAGCAGCAGATGCAGCCTCCGGTCCTGATCCTGATCGGCAGTGGGCGTGTCGACAGGCTGCAGAGGCGCAGAACCATATCTTTGATAGTATTGGGGAGCGGTACGGGTTGAGGATCATTCCTGGCGCCAACTCGTTCCTCGTGCTTCCTAACAACATATCGCGGTCGACAGCCGTGGGTGCGATCTTGCACCCTGGGGGACCACTGCAGTCGCCCAGAAGTGGGTTGGCGTCGACTTCGTCTGGAATGGTGAACGGTGGCGGCGGCGCGTGGAACGAGGAAGAAGGGATGAACGAACGTCATCACCACGGGGCGGGGGTCGAGGCGAACGGAGACGAGACGCGCGGGGTGTTTGCGGTGAGCGGGGACGAGAAGTTGTTGAGACGGCTGAACGAGCTGGACGACGCGGAGACAGTGTCGACGAGTCGGAAGGGGACGGATGCGAAGTGGAAATTGGACTCGAGGGAGGTGGTCGGGGTGTTGAGTCGGTTGGCTGCTGTGGGCGGGAGTGTAGTGAATGGTGCGAACGCAAGGTAGGGCAGGCGATGTGCTGGGTCTTTGTTGACCACATAGGGGTTTAGAAAGTTTCCCCACCGAACTTGAAACTGCCGGTTCGTGTTGTTCTGTTTTCCGTTTTCTGATTGTTATCTCTATCTCTATCTACAGATATTGCTGTTGTGTGTACGTCTCCCCATGTCTCCATGTCGCTATGTAGAACGGTCCTCTTGTGGTTCTGTGCACGCACAAGTAGAAGTCTCGTGTTGTTTGGTAACTAACGAGTGTCAGTGACAATTTGCTCGGACCGGGCGTACGACTGGGCTCGGATGTTGCGCATCTCATGATAAGATGCTGGACAAGCGAAGGGTGATAGAATGATGTACTATCACTTGGCAGGACGTAACAATCATCTTGAACCATGATATTAGTGTTGATCCTGTTGTTTTGATCAAACTTCTCACGAGTAAAATGTGTGTTCCAGCAAAGAACTACTAATCAAGTAACTGTGAGAAGGAGGAGGAGGAGGAGGAGGAGGAGGAGGAGGATGAAGATGACGGGATAAATTGACAAATTTGGATAACCATGAACTAAACACGTGACCTCAAGACAAATTCCAAGCGAACATCTACATCATTTCCTGAGTCCTGACTCAAAGTGTCTGCCGTGTACGCGTCATCTCGACCTCGGACGCGTCCGCAAACGACAGTGCGCTAGGCTTCTGACAGCGAACGGTGATAGCTTTAATTCGAGATCCGCGGCCAGGTTGGTTGGCCTCGGATGTGTGATACGCCGTCCGTATGATCTCATACACGAGTTTTTCCAGCGTGAGATAGCTCGAGCTTTCAATGTCCTGCATCGCGTGAGATAAGGCATCAGTAGAGGTTAGTACGAAACTTGTGCGCAAGACTTGCCATAACGATTTGCTGGATGATAGCCGGATAGTTTATCTCGGACTCCTGCTCCACCGCTCTTTCCACCTCGGTGGGGCCGGCTTCAAAGAACGTGAGATGGGTGACGACGCGCTGCTTGGCAAGGCGTTCAGGGGGATTAACGCCAATGAGAACGGGCAGAACCAGGTCCGTCACGCGGATGATCGCGCCTGCCTTTGATTTCGCGGCGACGGTGCCCGAACCTGCCACCACCGTCCCCGGGCCACTGCTGGAAACCAAGTCCCCGGGCGTGACGAGCTCTACTTCGAACGACCGCGCAAGCAGGATCTGTTTCGGGAGCTGGACGACGACACGGACAGCGCGTACCACCTCCGCCTGGGCTACTACCCCATCCCGGGGCAGAGTTCCCACCGCTTCCCTCGCAAATCCAAACGCCGCATCCGTCGTGTCCTCCATCAGCGCCCGCACAGTCGCATAACCCCCCGCCTTCCCGCTCACACGTTTCTGCAATGCCTTGGCGAGATGACCGTAGTGTAACGAGTCGAAGACGTCGTCCGATTTACCGGGTGCATTGAGATAAGATGGGGCGAGGTGTAGCTGGAGGGAGAGGTAGACGGGTTGTAGCCGGGTGCGGTGCCAATGGTCGGGTCCGACAGCAACGGCGAGCTGGATTGCAGAGACTGAGACGATGTCGGTGTCGATCGGAGGGTGTGAGTAAGTCACGAGAGACATGGTGTGATGGGCGATAGAGCGTGGAACTTTAAATCGAGAAACAAGTTATGTAGTGCGATTCTCTGGTTGCTGGGAAAGTAAACGATAGCGCATTCACAGCGATGGCCCGGGCGGAGATTCAGCTCGTTCAGCGTTCCTTAAGTTAGTGATGCACTCTGGCGATGTATAGAGACGGCGAAAAGGTCACCGACCATAGAACCAGCAGCGAGTCATTAATGTGTGTTACTTAGAGCACGAATTTCCGAGTGGAAGGTTTCGCTGACTAAGCAAACTCCTTCCACTTTTGCTTGCTCCGCGGCTTTCCATGAATGCCAACTCGAACATCGCAGACACAAGTACAGCAGCTGCAGTTCGGCGTGCGCCATACCACTGACACTAGGTTTTAAGCTCGCCTTGAGGTCATATTCGACCACGAGGGCTGGAGGCTCGGTAGTGTCACTACCCGGAGGCTGTAATCTGATCGATCACAACTTGCTAGTATGACACAAATCAACGAGTATACGATCAATTGATGACCATCTCTCAAAGTTGTTTCACGCAATGATGCCAGCACTGATTAATTGTTGTTTGGGATAGTTTCAGCTTCACCCAAGGCTCGACTCCCTCCGATGGAGTGCTCGAGTCAATCACCAGAGGACATCCTTGTTCTCCTCTCATAAACTGCCCTCAAATGGTATACTTCCACACCACGGGAACAGCAGATGACTCGGATCACCTCGGAGCGTGTCCCATCTAAAAAAGGCTTTCCCGCCTCGGGTGAGATGGTGAGATGATGTGATCAGTATATGTCCGTGTCCGAGGACTCTGCGGATGCAGAACGTCTGATCGAATATCCCCAACCACGTATTACGCTCCTCAAACACCGAATCATCATTTACACCACTGATGGGTCCTTAGATTTGCCGATGGCCTGACCATTTGCGCCCGTGTACTTATGAGACGTGCTTCCACTAGTAGCTGTGGAATATCTGCAAGAATAATCGAAAACACCGAGTGGTCGTTCTCGTTCTACCCTCCATGACTTCCTTGACTACTCAGATCTTCCTTCTCGCGCTCCTGACTGGAAGCGTCGTATGTTTGAACAATGGTGTGGCTACTACTCCACCGATGGGTTGGAATCCATATAATGTATTTTCGTCAGTCTCTGCACATTCCTCCATCTCTGCGATGCCTTATTCTCCCTGTTAGATGTAAGGCGACTGAAGGCGACTATCGTGCTGCCGCGGAAGCCATAGTCAAGTCAGGTTTGAAAAATTTCGGTTACGATTATGTTAATATGTGCGTCGCAGATCACCATATGCCACGCTTAACTTACCGACTATCTGGATATCGTTAGGGACTGTGGTTGGCAATCGAACGAACGCACGCCCTCTGGAAAATTCACGTGGAACACGAGCCGGATACCGAATGGTGTTCCTGCCCTTGCGAAATACATTCACAGTCTGGACCTCAAGTTCGGCGTTTACAGCGATGCGTACGTGAATTATGTTTGGCACAACTCTTTCACCGCCTGACGTGTCCGTCGCAACAGTGGTTATTATTCGTGCGACGACGTGGACGGGGCGGCACGTTGGATTGGAAGTCTGAATAACGAACAGTCCGATGCGGATACGTTCACTTCGTGGGGTATGGATTACCTGAAGGTACATTGTGTTCCTGTCAAGTGTGCTCCTTGCGCGCGTCGCTCACTCACGCGCTCAGTACGACAACTGTTATTCGGTCAGCCCCGCCGACTTTGTGGAACACACTCTTGCCGTACAAGAAGAGGTAAAGTGTCAATCTTTCAGTCTTCCCGTTCCAGCTCTCATGTGCGATCCATTGAAACGGTCAGCCGCTCTACACGACCATGCGAGATGCGCTCAACAAGACCGGTCGAGAGGTTGTCTACTCCATTTGTGAATGGGGCATTCAGGATCCTGCAAGATGGGCCGGGTCTGTCGGGAATAGCTGGCGGATATCGTATGTATTGATTCTTTTCACTGTCTTGTTCGAGTCCCTCACTGTAATCTTTGTTACTGTTGCTGAAATAATGAAAATGGAAAACTTAGAAACGACGTTGGTCCACCTCTATCGTTTGCGAGCGTGCAGCGTA
This sequence comes from Leccinum subgranulosum, assembly GCA_038091575.1. NCBI lineage: Eukaryota > Fungi > Basidiomycota > Agaricomycetes > Boletales > Boletaceae > Leccinum > Leccinum subgranulosum. The sequence goes on along the minus strand of JBBPOS010000071.1, from coordinate 76,984 downwards.
TCCTAAATCAACTCGTCCCAACCACAAAGTTTGCTGGACACGGAGCATGGAACGATCTCGACCTACTCGAGGTTGGAAACAATGGTATGACCGAAGGGGAATGGAAAACGCAGTTCGCGTTTTGGGCCGCTGCAAAGCAAGTTATTCTCCTCAACTGTGTAGCTTGAAATCTGATGAACTCGTTCCTGCAGGTCGCCTCTGATCATATCGACGGACGTAACGCATATTTCGAATACAACACTGAACATCCTCACGAACAAGCAACTGATCGAAGTTAATGTGAGATATATTGGGCGATGTCTCGATGCGATGACTCACGTTGGACTTTAGCAAGATCCGCTGGGAAAGTCGATTGACTTCAAGCGAAGGTACACAGATGATTTCGACGTTTGGGCGGGTGAACTCGCGAATGGATCGATGGTGGCAGGTTAGTAATTGAGCCCCGGAGCGACACGTCTCACATGTCATGTGCTTAAAAAACACGTTTCCAGTGCTTCTGAATTGGAAGAAAACGTCCCAATCTATCACGTTCAACCTTTCTGATGTCGGCCTTGTCTCTGCGAACCTTACCGACCTGTGGAATGGCAAATCCCTTGGATATGTGAATACGTCGTACACTGCGACGGTGGAAATGCACGGTACGCTGGCGTACAAGCTCACCTACGGCGTACCCGCAACGCCGTACAAGTTCAAGACTTACTATGCCGACGCATCCTCGAACCAACTCAGTGGCGGAGCTTTGACGCGCTCGCTTGGCAACGGTTCAGCCGACGCGAGCGTGGTAAGCAACATCGGTAATGGCGGGATGCTCACGTACTACGACATTGACGCCGGCTCTACCGGCGGGACGAAGTTGGTATCGATCGTATATGTCAACGCGAACGTCACATTCGCGAACACGGTCTGCTCAAACTGCCGGCGGGTGGAAGTGAGCGTTAACAACAACAACCCGGTGTGGTTGGAGATGCCACTTTCAGGACAGGTGCGTGTTGTGGTTCATTCTGAACGGTTGGATGGTGTGCTGACTTTCTCCTCTTCTCCCCTTCTCCCCCTTCCTTCTTTTTACGCCTCACTCGTGAATGTAGGACTGGAGCAAGCTGTCCGATGGATATTTGGCTAGCTTGGATGGCTTCAAAGCTGGTTCGTCGAACAAGATAGCGTTCAGTAACCCAGAAGCGTGGGCGCCAGACATGTATAGCATCGGCATACAAGTGTGAAAAGTGGTCGTTGGGAAACCCTAGAGAGAGGAAGTGGAATGTAGGAGATACCCCGGGTCACGGAAAGTAGATAGGGATGTTACGTAAAATTGTTTTGTGAAATGTTATGTAACCCTGACCACTGTTCTCCTTGAACTCCTACTTACTACTTACCCTTAGACCTAGTAGCAGGTCATTCAAATGAACATCGCACAGCACGTCCCCAGTGACTCGCGCACTCGCGTTTGATGGCCAAGACGGCTCGCTCCATTTCTCGGAAAGTTCTCCCTTAGCAAAGGAGGTGAAGGTGTCAAATGACACGTTCGTCGAAGGATGCGCCGGCATGGTCAGTCGGCTATGCAACACACTCCGGCGAGGCAGTGGAATTTTACTGGATTGCAGATCTGTACGTAGTAAGTACCATCTGGTCTATAAACGAAGCACCAGAAAGGGAAAGAGAAACTTTGCTCGAATTGGTGCTTTGAATCACAGAGCGAGCCATGGCAAACATAGGTAGTCCCGTTGTTATGACCTGAAGAGAACAAAAACCCCTGCCGGTTAGCAGTATAGTCCAAAAAGGACAGCGCTAGCTCATGTTATTTCCACCAGACAAGAGCACCCTCTGCTTGTGTCCCTTGACCACATCCTTGAACCAGCCCTGAACGCACAACAGTCTGGCGCCTCACCCAACAACTCTGTCCCCCGAGCTTCGGACCGTGGCAGCCGCCCACGCTCGGCACCATCCTCGGCGGCGGATCCGTCACCCCGTCACCTGCCGACCCAACCCACAAGACCTGGGCAAAGCCCGTCTTCAACACATCCTCTTCTTTGAATCCGCACACCTGATATGGGCCCTGCGTTGCGCACAAGTCATCTCCGGCCAGTCCCACACTGCAGTCCATCACCACACTCTTGATATCAAAACTCGATACCCGATTGTCCCTCGACCGCACGCTAGTAAAGCACCCGCCGCACCGCTCATCACGTCTGGACCCCGGGTCACCACGCCCGAGGTTTCAGTGGGTATAACGCTGCCCAGGCCCTCTGACACTACAGAAGCAACGTAAACAGCTCACGGAGCCCCACACTGCCCCACGTACCGGCGAGGCGTGCGTAAGTGTATTTCCTCGGACCGGCTGCTTCGGCTGCCGCCTTAGCGTTTATGTAGAGCTAGTTTATCCGGGTGACTTGCTACATGATACATGCGCTTGTCCAAACAAAAAGGAATCATACATATGCAGGTGCAACTCGATTGGTGATCAATTGATGATCAGTAACTTCATTCATCCATCAAATTTCAAACGTGTCAAGGTCCTTCGATTGATCGCTTCATGCAAAGCCAAGTCAATGATACACATGGCGGCTGTCTTCATCATCTCAACGGCATGATCTTACATATTCTCATCTCGGGAGCATTTGCTAACACTTGCAGCCGCTGGGTCCAGTCACGACCATGCAGTGCACATGGCAAGCAGGACATCACGTTCTTCAGTATAAATGAGATAAGGTGACAGGCTGGCAACACCAGACGTTGATTCACACCGATGGCTTCCATGGCTTCTGTGTTTTTCGTCCTTGCACTCCTCTCGGAGAGGACAGTAGGCCTCGCCTTGCAAAACGATCTTGCGTCTACGCCAATGATGGGGTGGTCCTCATATAATGCCTTTGGGTCAGTGCCTCGCTAGTCCTTGCCCCTGAAATGATCGACTGGAGTGCGTGCGTACGTTACAGATGCAACTCTACCGAAGACGATTATCGGGCTGCCGCGGACGCCCTGGTAAAGTTGGGCTTGAAAGATCTTGGTTATGAATACCTCAATATGTGCGTCACATCCACTTTTCAATGTACCCTGCTTACAGACTCTCTGGATAACGCTAGGGATTGTGGTTGGCAATCGAACCAACGCACCTCAGGTTCGACGGGCCAGTTACAATGGAATTGGACCATGATACCGTCTGGCATTCCTGCTCTCGGAAATTACATACACGGTTTGGACCTTCTGTTCGGACTTCAAGGCGATATGTGAGTGCATCCTACTGACTGTAACTGCGAATGACTCATATCGATGATGCACCTGTTCGCCAGCGGCTCTTATTCTTGTGACCTTGCCGGCGGGTGGGAGCATTGGATTGGAAGTCAAAATTTCGAACAACCTGACGCATATACGTACGCTGCGTGGGGTGCGGATCTCTTGAAGGTTCGTCAGGTTTTTTTTCACCCCTACACTAATGTCTACTTGCCGGCAACGCTCAATCTCGCGCTCAGGTTGACAACTGTTTCGTGGTAAGCGCGACCGACTTCATCGATTACAATCCTTCAATCAACGAAGAGGTAATGTCAATCTGTGAATATCCACTTCCAGTTCTCATTCACAATCGGAATGGGCTAGTCCGACTTCGCATCTATGCGAGACGCGATCGCCGCAACTACTCGACCTATCGTGTATTCCATCAATGAGTGGGGCATCCAGGACCCGGCAAGATGGCTCGACCCTATCGCGAACAGTTGGAGAATCGCGTATGTGCCACTTTTTTTTTTGGCTTTCGCTACCCTCGCTACATTTGCTAAATGATGCGCCGGAATTCAGTGCCACCATGGGGGCGTCGTTTGAAGACCTGCACCGTCTCATCAATCAACTCGTCCCGGTCGCGAAGTTTGGTGGACCACATGGATGGAATGATCTCGATCTACTCCAGGTCGGAAACAAGGGAATGACTGAAGCAGAATGGATGACGCAGTTTGCGTTCTGGGCTGCTGCAAAGCAAGTCACTCTCCGTATAACAGATCTTCAGGCCCATGAAACCTGATATCGTTTGTTCGTTCAGGTCGCCTTTGTTCATATCGACGGACCTCACGACGATTTCACACAATGCACTGAAGATCCTGACGAATAAGCGGTTGATTGCAGTTAACGTGAGATATCTTGGACAATTTAATTGTAGTATCTCGTGACTCACCTTGGGTCTCAGCAAGATACAGTGGGACAGTCAATCGAGTTTAAGCGAAGGTACACGACCCAGTATGACGTCTGGGCAGGTCCACTTGAGAATGGATCGATGGTAGCATGTGAGTCGTCAGCTGTTGAGCAACCCTGATGCACGTCCATGTGCTCAAGAAATTCGTCTTCAGTGCTTCTGAATTGGCAGAACACGCCCCAGAAAATCACGTTCAATTTCTCCGACGTCGGCCTTGCCTCCGCGGTACTTACCGATTTGTGGAACGGCACATCCCTTGGCAACATCAAGGGATCGTATGCTGCGACAGTGGGCGCGCACGGCACGCTGGCTTATGAACTTGCCAGCGGAGTGCCTGCAGGATCGTACGATTTCAACGCTTACTATGCCAACTCGTCTTCGAACCAATTCGGCGATGGAAGCTCGTTGCGAAAAACGAGCAGTGGAATCACGGTCGCGGACAACATCGGCAATCGCGGGTGGATCAGGCTTAACGGTATCGACGGTGGCCAAGGTGGCAGGAAGCTAACGCGCATCACCTACATTAACGCGGATTACACGTTCAAGAACACCGACTGTTCAAACTGTAGGATTTATTTGGTCATTGTGAACGACGGACCACCGGTTACAGTAGAGATGCCAATCTCGGGAATGGTACGTGATGATTTTCGACCAAGGCAGGATAATTTGCGCTAATCCTTTTTCTTTCTTTTTCATTTGTCTCCTTGGCGCTCGGTGATGTAGTCATGGGATATACTTTCCGATGGATATTTGCTCAGCTTGGACGGATTTCTGCCTGGTACACGCAACAATGTCATGTTTACGAACGACGTGGGTTTGGCACCTGATTTGTATAGCTTTGAAGTACAGAAGTGAAGGAGTGGTTAGAAGTAGGAGATTTGGGATGTACATATGTACCATTCGATAATTTAGGGCCTGAAAATGTTCAAACTGCCATTTTTGTTCTGATTCATGTCGGAGAATCCGGAAAACCCCGGGGTGCCACCCCCAACTTTATGAGCCTGAGCACGCTCCAGCGACTTCCAATCAATGAAAGATACAGGGCCTCGGTGCATTCAAGTTGGTTTAAACGTCTGTCCTTCACCGCCGGCGCCTCCGACTCTCCGAGGTTATCGGATCGGAAGTTGGCTACTACGGAGTTTGAAAAATAGGTTGATGGTCGATTCAAGTTGGCCGCCCATCATGCATCAAGACTTGGATGATGCATGATGATGCATGATCGACCAATCGACGACCATGCCTAGTATGTACCAAGGACTCAGATTGCTTGTTGAGATGTTGATCATTTATTGATCGTCGACCATCTCTCAGTTAGGTTTGATGCTTTGATGGAAGTACTGCATGACATTATCCGTTTCACTGGTGAGTCCCAGGCTCAGAACCGAATCCCTGCTCCGAGTCATTGATGCTGCGTTCGAACCGCTTTGTCTGCTTCCGAAGATCTGATGATCTATCCTCAAGGCTCACCATGCTAACAGAACATTTCAAACTCGGGAGCATTTGCTGACATTGGCTAACCACTCACGACAATATATATGACAAGCAAGCATGCGTCAGAGCATAAATGGGACACGGACGTCGGGGAATGCTCCCCGGTCATCCACGCGAGATGTCTTCCATGGCTGCTACATTCTTTGTTGTCGCCCTCCTCTCCGGGTGGGCAGTAGGCTTGGGTCTGCTCAATGACGCTGCTCTTACTCCTTCGATGGGATTCAACCCATTCAATGTGTTTGGGTCAGTTCCCGCGGTCTGTATCCTAGGAGCGATTGAATTAACTGCGGGCGTACTCTACAGATGCAACACTAACGAATCCAATTATCGCGATGCTGCGGAGGCCCTTGTAAATTTGGGCTTGAAAGATCTTGGTTACCAGTACCTCAATATGTACGTCGCACCCACCGATTTTTGGAACCATGTGTCGTGCCCACATATAGTCTCCCGACATTACCAGGGACTGTGGTTGGCAATCAGACAAACGCACGTCATCTGGGGATATCACGTGGAATCAGACACGTATACCGTCTGGCATGGGCGTTCTCGGGGATTACATCCACGGTTTGGGTCTTCGATTTGGCGTTTATAGCTCAGCGTACGTCAATTTTGATTGGGTACAGACTGCTATAATGATAAGGTCAATCACCAGCGGCACCTATTCTTGCAGCTCGGACGATGGGCTGGAGCATTGGCTTGGAAGTGGAGGTCATGAACAGAGTGACGCGTATACTTTCACCGCCTGGGGTGCGGATTACTTGAAGGTGCATTTCGTTTTCCGTCCGTTTACTCCCATACCTGCTCACCCACGCGCTCAGTACGGAAACTGCTTTGTGGTGAACCCGACCACCTTTATCGACTTCGATCCCTCTATCGACGAAAAGGTGATGTCGATCTACCAGTCACATGCTCTCGTTCTCATGCGTGATCGAAATGCTTAGTCTCTTTTCGGACCTATGCGAGATGCACTCAATACCACTGATCGCCCCGTCGTTTATTCCATCGACGAATGGGGCATTCAGGATGTGGCAACTTGGGGCAGTACAGGGAATAGCTGGACAATCTCGTATGCTTCACCTTTGTCCTCTGCCGCGAACCGTCGTCAATCTTGCTAAATGGTGGGGCGGTATCTAGAAGCAATGTCGGGCCGTCCTGGACGGATCTGCGACGTATCATCAACGCACTGGTCTCTATCACCCAGTATGCTTCACCAGATGGATGGAATGATCTGGACCTCCTCCAGGTTGGAAACGAGGGTATGACTGTAGCAGAATGGAAGACACAGTTCGCGTTTTGGGCCGCTTCAAAGCAAGTTACTCTCCTTTTGCACACCGTCTAATTGCACGGGATCTGATGATGTTCTTCATCCAGGTCGCCTCTCCTCATATCGACGGACCTCACAACAATTTCTCAAGAGGCACTGGAAATCCTTAAGAACGAGAAGCTGATCGCGATTAACGTGAGATTTATTGGATCTTTCAAAGGAGCGTGATGACTCACTCGATCATAGCAAGATTCGTTGGGAATGCCGATTTCATTTAAGCGAAGATACACCGACCAGTACGACGTTTGGAACGGTTTTCTCTCGGACGGGACAAATATAGCGCGTGAGTAATCGACCTCTGATATACATTCATATATGTTCATAAAACACATGTCCGTTGACAGTGCTTTTGAATTGGCAGAATGTGGCCCAAACGATTACATTTAATCTTGCCGATGTCGGTTATGACGTTGCAGAACTCACCGATGTGTTGAACGGCACTTCCCTTGGGTCGATAAATGCATCGATGACTGTGGACCTGGAACCGCACGGCACGGCAATCTACCAGATCACCAAAGGAGTGTCCTCAGCAGTGAACAATTTCACGTACCATATTGCCATCGATTCTACAAATGTACTCTCTGGAGGAGCTTCGGTGCGAGACATGGGTGGTGGTGATGGTGTCGTAACCAACATCGGAATGGGCGGGGAGCTGACGTTTACGGGCATGGATGCTGGACCCGTCGGAGGTGTCAAGCTGATGTCATTCTGGTATATCAACTCGGACGTGACGTACAACAATTCCATGGCCTGTCCGAACTGCAGACGGGCACAGGTGAGCGTGAATGGTGGATCACCGGTGTGGGTAGAAATGCCGATCTCGGGAGTGGTACGTGTGATTATGTGCTATGAACAGAAGCGAAGATGCTGAACTTTTCTCTCTCTTTCCACTCGAAGATGTCGGATTGGAACTGGATATACGAGGGGTTTCTAGTCAGCTTCGATGGATTCGTACCTGGTCAGAATAACAAAGTTACAATTGGGAATCCCGACGGATTGGCACCGGAAATCTTCCAGGTGGGCATAGAAAGGTGAGGCGTTACAATTTGGAAATATTGACTAGAGCTAAAATTTGAATGTATAGCAAAACTGACGGTGTTGTATAATATTGATCTTCTGTGCGTTCGATGCTCGGATGGTGGAGTGTAGTCTCGGTAAGTGGCAGTCGGGTCTCGCTAGTTGGTTGGATACAAGACATAGTAAAACATGTAAAGGGACGGCTTCTTATAAACTACATAAATCCTATTCTTACTACTACCACCTCTGAGAACTGTTAAACAGACATCCTCATTTCAGCCTCACTTCGCGTCCGGCAGGACCTCCATTGGAGCTTGGAACGATAACCACCTGAAATGGGAATGGGTTTCCTCTCGAGCAACCTCCGGATCATGGATGTCTCGAGGACCTCGTGAACTCCTACCCTCACCCGCTCAAGACTCGCCCGTTGTCCAAATGAAGGTGTTCGCCCCCGGGCCCTCACGCACTCCTCTCAAGGACTGAGTGAACCGACCGCCGTGTACTCGCCGCACGTGGTCACGCGTCAACAAGCTTGTCCTCTCCCCTTATTCTCCCTCTCGCACAGGCTGTTTTCCCTCACCCGCTCTCGTCCTGACTGTGCTTTGCTGCTTGCGTCGTTGCTGTCGCTCTACGATGCGGGCCAGCGCGCCGACACCACGACCGACACGTCAACGCGTCAAATACACCACGACTCGACGATAATGATGACCACACGTTAACCACCACCACCACCACCACCACCACCACCACCACCACCACCACCACCACCACCTTCCGCCCCAGACCTCATCTACCACACAACGACGACGTGACGACGTGCACCGTTCTCCCTCTCCCTCTCCCTCTCCCGGGCCCTTGCTCACCTACGACCCACGACTGCGCATACAACGAAGCAACGTGGCACGACAACGTGACGACGACAATGCATGATAACGACAACAACACGATGATGATGTCGTCGTCACCGTCACGTGTGCCCGCCTCTTCCCTTCTCCCTCCCCCTCGACTCGACGACGGCTCTGCCAGCGACATGACGTCCTCTCCCCCTCCCCCTCCCTCTCCCCATCGACGAGTCCTAGGGTTGCAAACGGCTACGAAATTGATGAACTGGAGATGATGGATAACGCAGAAAGGATATTGTAGATGATACGAAAATCAACAGAGACGCTGTCGTAAAGGTATATTTCTTTTTTATTTTATTTGATGATACATGTTCATGTTGCATAGCTTCGCCTTTGCCACAGTGCAATCCTTCCCTCCTGGAAGCCCAACTTGATCGATAGGATTACTATTGACAAGAGACTTCCTATGCTCTGCAAGTACGGGCTCGATGAGGAAGAGCGGGAGATTATTGAAAGTATGGTGTCAGTTCTCGAGGTGGGTTGTGCTGATGAGTTTCACCGGTAGGGCTTGTCGCTCGTTCTTCTTAGCGGTAAACCCAAGCGACACATTTCTTTGCTCAAAACTCAGCCTCAGTAGCGGCTGTGATCCCCGCTATGGATAAGCTTGATAGTCATCTCAATCAGAAGTCTCGACAAGGTTCGCGACCATGTATCGTATCAGCAATGAAGCTCACTTTCAGCAAGATGGACTGTTACCGGAAAATCACAGATGAATCAAATGTATATCCGAGTCGAGTTGCGATGGGTTAGTTAGGTGTCTGGGTGCCATTATTTCCTGTCCCTTGCGGAGTGACAGAACTCTTGAAGGTGTCGATCATTTGTTGATCGTCAACCGTTTCTCAGTTAGGTTTGATGGATTCGTGACATGATCCGTTTCAGTGAATCCCAGGCTCACTGGCACAGCCGAATTCCTGAGCCATTCTGAAACTTGCGTACCACTCACGACAATACATATGGCAAGCAGGCATGTGTCGGGGAATGGTCCACGCTCATCCACCCGAGATGTCTTCTATGGCTGCCACAATCTTTGTTGTCGCCCTCCTCTCCGGACAGGCAGTAGGCAAGGGTCTTTCTAATGACGCTGCTCTTACTCCTTCGATGGGATTCAATCCTTTCAATGCGTTTGGGTCAGTTCCCGAGGTCCATATCTCGGCCGCGATTGAATTGACTGCGTGCGTACTCTACAGATGCAACACTAATGAATCCAACTATCGCGATGCTGCGGAGGCCCTGGTAACATTGGGCTTGAAAGATCTTGGTTACCAGTACCTCAATATGTACGTCGCACCAGCTGGTTTTTGGAACCGTGTGCTCACATAGTCTCCCGACATTACCAGGGACTGTGGTTGGCAATCAGACAAACGCACGTCATCTGGGGATATCACGTGGAATCAGACACGTATACCGTCTGGCATGGGCGCTCTCGGGGATTACATCCACGGGTTGGGTCTTCGATTTGGCGTTTATAGCTCAGCGTACGTCAATTGTGATTGGGTGCGGACGACTCTAATGATAAGGTCAATCAACAGCGGCACCTATTCTTGCAGCTTGGACGATGGGCTGGAGCATTGGCTTGGAAGTGGAGGTCATGAACAGAGTGACGCATATACTTTCACCTCCTGGGGTGCGGACTACTTGAAGGTCCATTTCGTTTTCTATCTGTTCCCATACCTGCTCACCCGCACGCTCAGTACGGAAACTGCTTTGTGGTGAACCCCACCACCTTTATCGACTTCAATCCCTCCATCGACGAACAGGTGATGTCGATCTACCAGTCACATGTTCTCGTTCTCATGCGCGATCGCAATGCTTAGTCTCTCTTCCAACATATGCGAGATGCGCTCAATACCACTGGTCGACCCGTCGTTTATTCCATCAACGAATGGGGAATTCAGGATGTGGTACGTTGGGGCCCTATAGCAAATAGCTGGACAATCGCGTATGCTTCACCTTTATCCTCTGCCCCACACTGTTGTCGATCGTGAGGTGGAATCTAGAAACGATGTCGGGCCGTCATTCACAGACCTGCGGCGTATCATCAACGCACTGGTCTCTGCCACGAATGGGGCTGCACCAAATGGATGGAACGATCTGGGCCTCCTCGAGGTTGGAAACGAGGGCATGACTGTAGCGGAATGGAAGACGCAGTTCGCGTTTTGGGCCGCTTCAAAGCAAGTTACTCTCCTTATGCACACCGTCTAATTGGACGGTATCTGATGATGTTCTTCATCCAGGTCGCCTCTACTCATATCGACAGACCTCACAACAATTTCTCAAGAAGCACTGGAAATCCTTAAGAACGAGAAGCTGATCGCGATTAACGTGAGATTTATTGGATCTTTCAAAGGAGCGTGACGACTCACTCGATCGTAGCAAGATTCGTTGGGAATGCCGATTTCATTTAAGCGAAGATACACCGACCAGTACGACGTTTGGAACGGTTCTCTCTCGGACGGGACGGATATAGCGCGTGAGTAATCGACTTCCGATATGCATTCATATGTTCATAAAACGCGCGTCCAGTGCTTTTGAATTGGCAGAATGTGACCCAAACGATTACATTTAATCTTACCGATGTCGGTTATGACATTGCAGAACTCACCGATGTGTGGAACGGCACTTCCATTGGGTCGATAAATGCATCGATGACTGTGGACCTGGAACCGCACGGCACGGCAATCTACCAGATCAGCAACGGAGTGCCCTCAGCACCGAAAAAATTCATGAGCCATTATGCCTCCAATCCTTCAAATGTACTTTCTGGAGGAGCATCGTTGCGAGACTTTGAACCTGGTGACAGTATCGCAAGCAATATCGGAATGGGCGGGGAGCTAACGTTCACGGGCATGGACGCCGGACCCATCGGAGGTTCCAAGCTGATGTCATTCTGGTACGTGAACACGGACGTGACGTACAGCAATTCCGTCCCCTGTCCGAACTGCAGACGAGCACAGGTGAGCGTGAATGGTGGATCACCGGTGTGGGTAGAAATGCCGATCTCGGTATGTGTGATTATGTGCTATGAAGCAAAGAAGCTAAACATTTTTCTCTCCTTCCACTCGAAGACGCAGGCTTTCGACTCGCTGGCCGAGAAATTTCGAGTCAGCTTGGATGGATTCCTACCTGGTCCGAATAACAAGGTTACAATCGGGAATCCCAACGCGTGGGCGCCTGACATCTTCGTGCTTGGCATAGAAAGGTGAGGACGTCACAATTTGGAAACATTGACTAGAGCTAAAATTTGAACGTATTGCAAAAGTAACGATAGTCAGGCCATAGCGTAGAAATGATGCATAATATCAGTAGAACTTAAATTGCACTGCCAGTGATGTAATGACATTGCATCGCTCACGACAGCCTATATTTTTCGCGCTATTATCTTGGCACTTGCAGCTCCATAGGCGCAATTTAATCTGCGCGCGTGAGAAGGCTTCCGAGTGTCTTCGTCTCTTTCCTTCTTTCGTATTGTCAATGCTCTCCTACAGTAGTCACTCTTTGTCCTAGTCATTAGTACACATCATTCGCTCCTTTTCGCACCTGCCCACCGCTACCTCCCAGCTCACGGCCAGACACTCGGCCAGAGTCGTATATATGAGCTATGCTGTTCGACGCCCATCCCGCCGCCCACACAGCGCGGTCGACAAGGTTCGGGGTGAGTTTCGGTTCGGGAAAGCCTTCGGCTTTTTCGCCCACTTCTCGTACGTCTACCGCGCCCATATGGCGCCTCTTCCTTTCTCATTGATCACGCAGCCCGAACGCGTATAGGATAGGACAGGGGTAGGAAAAAGCGGACGTGGACACTCGTGCTCAATACTTATGTAAGCACGAGAGCCATTTTCGGCAACTATCTCGGCTAAACCGAGCCGGTAACTTAGTGAGCGTGCCTGCTGAGGGAAAGTGTTTCCTTGCTCGCCTACTATCCATCTCTTGGCCACGAACGTTTGAACCGCGACAATGATTTCCTGTGTCTTCCTTGCGCTGTTATGTTGCTTCGTCGCTGTCTCTTTGGCTCAATCCAACGGCATGGACATGTCGATGGACGTACCCATGGATCTCGCCGTCGGCAACATGTTACCTTATCTCCACTTCACGCCAGGTGACACCGGTGAGTGAGCGGGCTTCAAAGACTCATCTGAACACGACTGAGAGGAAGCAACAGTGTGGTTTGTTGGTTGGGTGCCGAGCAGTGCGGGGGCGATGGTAAGCACTTGCATCGCCCTGCTCATGTTTTCCATACTGGAGCGATGGCTGGCGGCATGTCTTGGGCTCTCGGAACAATGCTGGGACGAAAGGTAAGCGTTCTCTGTCTCTGTTGTCCTGGTGACCTGCGCTGACGGTCGACGGTCGTGCTACTGCAACTTTCTATCTCTCTCACAGGTTCACTCCACGCTCGACTTTCAGTGACTGTGTACCAGACCATTCGGACAACGTGTCTTCTCCGTCCTCATCTGCCTCGTCTGTAGCGTCGATCATTACAAAGAAGTTCCAACTGTTGCCGCCATTTGTCCCCGAGGTTGAAATCACGAGGGGCATCTTGTTTGGCGCGCATGCGTTCTTCAAGGTATTTTTGATGATGGCGGTCATGTGCGTGCTTGCTTCGTGTCTCCTCTCTCTCTCAGAGTTGCTGATTCTGTCCGTTCTGTTCTGTAACTAGGACATTCCAACTCGCATTCATATTGTCGATCGTGGTAGGGTCTGGTGTGGGAGAAACGCTATATGGGCGGTATTCGTTATCATCTCACGAGCACTAGGATCAGCTTTATTTATGTACTTATTTATATGATTGTAACGGAAGGTGACGGGATCAGGCACCCGCCACTTGTTCTTCCCCGCCATGTCTGCCCCGACCATTCCAGCAGCTTTGCAGATTTACAAGTACGCGTGTCTCATCTGAAGTTTCCTTGATGTTCTTTGATCTCGTACTAGTTCCTACGTCGAGGATCCCATCTGGCAGCGCAAGTTCACTGCCATATGGTGTTGCTGCTTGGGAGCCGTCGTCGTCGTCTCGCTCCCGTCGCTCGTGCATGGGTTGCGACAAGGACGCACGTTCACCGGATTCTTTGGTATTTCCGAGGGTGCGGGGACGAAGGGATATTCCGCTGTCGGCGGTGAGGAGAAGACACCACCGGTCCCCCCGCCCATATCGCCGTCCAGGACGCGCAAGATGGCCGCCTATCAACAGTCGTTTGCGTCTATTCGGAATTGGTCGGTTCCGCTCCTCGAGTTGAACGTCGGGCAGAGTACGAGTTCATCCACGCATGCCTCTCAGTCGACTACGTCTGACGTTCCGGCGTTCTAGTTTTCATCCTCGCAGCATATCTGGCGATTGCTCTATTATGCATCATTAAAGATGCGCCTCTTATATCCAATCCGAACAGAGCAGGTATGTGGATACCAAATCTTCTACCAGCATACATGCAATGTTTGACTTTCCTGCCCTTCCCAACCAGGTTTCCTCGCATTCGCCCAATTCCCGATCGTATTCCTTTTCGCAACCAAGAACTCCATCCTGTCATTCATTCTCGGTCCAGGTCATGGTTATGAACGGCTCAACTTTATCCATCGTATGGCAGGCCGTGTCATGTTCCTCTCTGCCGCGATCCACGGTGGTCTGTGGATCCGCAATCACCTTCAATACGGTCTGCCCATCCTCGGTCCTCAAAAAGAAACATCTGGGGTTGCATCGTTCGCCATGCTGGGCTGCATCGTCCTCTTTTCGCTCCGACCGGTCCGAAGATGGTGCTATCAAATGTTTTTTGTGATCCAGTGAGTCCTAGGTGGTTTGATCACGAAGCGTATGGATGACGCGGACTCGCGATTTCAATCAGTGTGCTCACGTTCGTCGGGTTCTTTGTGTGCGTGTGTTATCACTCGATATATGCGTCGCCCTGGATATACCCTCCGCTGGCGTTTTACGCCGCGGACATGTTCTTGCGGTTCCTGCGCTACCGATTCAAAGAGGCGACGCTCACCGCTCCTGATAATTCCATGACCCTCGTACGTACACCTGCATCAGCATACATCCTTGTGCGCGTGTAAATTGATGAGATGACGACCTCAGGTGCGCATACATGACTCCAACGACGGCTGGGTTGCAGGTCAGCACGTCTGTCTCCGCGTGTTTTTCTCGGGGAGGGTTCTAGAGAGTCACCCACTGAGTATCTTGTCGGCTCCGCCTGCGTACTCGTGTCTGTCCAACCCCGGCTTATTGCTCGGTGCACGCGTCAACGGCGACTGGACGCGTGCACTGAATGCATATGTCCGTAGACAACAAGACAGGTCGATCGTGGTAGACGAGACGTGCGGGGACAAGGACGAGGCCGAGGCCCTAGACAGGGAGAAGGACAGGGACAGGGACGTGTCCGTATCCGTCCGAGTGATGATTGATGGTCCGTACGGGGGCTCGAGCATCGACATTGGCCAATACGAGACGGCATTGTTGGTGTCCGGGGGATCAGGGATAACGTTCACGCTCGGTCTGTTGGACGATATCGTGGGTCGGTGCGTCAAGCTGCGTCCGCGCGGAGGCGAGCGGACGCGTCGGATCCAGTTTGTGTGGTGCATCCGGACTTTTAGTGAGCACGATTCCTCTCCTTCCATCCTTTGGGAAACAAGTTGGGGGTATTCATCACGATTTCCTCTTTGTAGGCCAAATCGAATGGTTCGCACCAATGTTGAGGGACATTGCTAATGCAGCCAGCGGGTCGGAGGTGGATCTGCGTTTTTCGTTTTTCGTGACGTGCCCGTGTGACGGGGAGGAAGTGGGAGAAAAGGCAGTGCAGGGGATCCCCAAGTGCGACTTAAGGTCGAGGGAGAGGCCGTCGATGTATGGGATGCTTCAGGACATGGCTGGGCCCCGGGGTGATAGCAGGGGTGGGGGCGTGGTGGTGTGCGCGAGCGGACCGGGGAGTCTGACGACGGAGGTGGAGAACGCGGTCGCGCGGTTCGGGGCGGTGCGTGGGGTCGAGGTGGGTGGTGTGGCCGTTCACGTCGAGCAGTTTACGCTGTGATCTTATGACAAGAACGAGTCACGTTGACTGTCTGTCCTTTGTAATTTTATTCCATCTGTGCATACAACGCTCGTCGCTGATACTATGGATCCGTGTGTGGGCACTGGGCAGTGCCAAAACGCACCTGGTTCTGGTGGTATCACTACAGTATACCCAAGAAAGTCTCAGAAAGATGGGTGTCATATGTGATACATACAACCCGATGCACCTCGTTGGGCCGCACGCATGCGGACCCCTGATTGTGATCTAGTAGGGCCGTGGCCGTGCCTCAAATCATCTACGTGAAGAATCGTGGTTATACAACAAAGGTGCAAATGTAGCTTACATGACGGTACTTGGTAAATTTACATGACGCAACGACAACGATTCAGTGTCATCCATCGTCATCACGGCCAGTCCGCCCTGTTCTCTCGACTCACTCACCCTGAACGAACCGTCTCTGGACGCCAGGCCCGTCATCACGAGATACAAACTCTGTTGATCGTCCTCCCCGAGTGGAATGCTCCAGTTCACCTCAAAAACGCTCCAAACGAACACGAAACGCGTTGCCACGACGCTAGCCACCCATAGCCCCAGAGGGCGGTTGTACCAGACAACGACCATCAGACAGGCAAGGAAGATAGCGACGTGCTGTTGCCCGCATTCAGCCCAATGAGCGAAGCGCCGAATACCTTTCGGAGATGGCAGGTACCCAGGGCGGAACGCCACGATCTCTACATGACTCGGGAACAGGAGCAGCGCACCGCCGACCGCGGCGCACCATGGGACGAAGAGCAAAATACGAAGCATGTGGATCCAGATCGCACCGAGTGTCAGAGCGCTACGTTCGGCTTGTGGTGTCTCCGTTGTCGACGTCGAAGACGGGAGCGCATTACTTGTAGAGTCTGAAAAGCTGGGTATGCGAAGCCCGCTTCGTTCCCTTCTTAACATGCCGCTGACGAATGAAGAACCCGAAATCGTCCCAAACTTCCGTGTGATCGTCGCCGAGTGTTCCTCGCGCTTTGCAATATCGATAGTGGGTACGCAATGACAACAAGGCGAGGATAGTGACTCACCGAGGAAGCGCTCATGTCCGAGAGGGAGAACCGCCGGTTGGGTAGACTGTAGAAACTCTAGATATCGCGCTCGACGCCGCAAGATCGACCTTTCCTTGGGGTATTGCTCTACATACCTTGTCCGGATCGTGCCGTACAGCCATTCGTTTCCCAAACCGTTCTCTCAACGGACTCGATATCAAAATGGGGGAAATATCGTCTAGTCTCTGGCAGATCCCGAACGTTGACTTTGTGGATGACATGCAAACGCGAGTTTTCACTCACTTTTCTCTTAAACACGACCAGCGCGTGTACAACCTTCTTCACTTTCTTCATCGCCGAAGAGAAGTTGCGGGGTCTCGTAACAATGGAGAGTTTCTCCGCGTGAACATGTTTTGAGTTGTCGGCCAGGACATTTTGGAGCGTGGGTCCCAGATAGAAGGTCTGCGCGTCATCCTCGGGCGTTGTCGTTCCAGACGACGACGCATAACCTGCCGAGTTGCCATCTGTGTCCGATGACGAGACGGTAGAACTCGAGTCGTTGTACCGCTCCTGAAAGCCGCTGATTACAGGGAGGTTGCATGTGACACCAACTCCCAAACTCACAAGTATGTTTAGAGAGGAAGGGGGACCAATGTTCCTTGACATATCTGGGGTTCGTTGGTGGTGGAGAAGGAAAGTGATAAGGAAAGACGTCCATCACCCCGAAGTGCATGCCACTGGTCGGAAACATAATTTGTTGTATGCCGTATTCGATCACTTAAAAATAAACACTCCTCGGCCTGATTAAAATATCCAGAGACCGAAAGGCTATTGCATACGATCCTGTGTAGATTAACTAACCCAGAATGCGTCATACTGATAACCAACGCCGATAGAGCGCTTCTGCAAGAGGGATCGCGCCAGTCGTAATATAGATTAGGGAGAGGTTATAAGCTGCTTCTCGAGCCACAGAAACGTCCTACCACCACCATGTGTTAGACAGGCTAAAAAGGTAAAAGCCTTAGAGCTCACATCATCCTTTCGAACCTCAACTAGCTGTAGTACCTTCTCGTAGTGAGTGACCGCAAGGGTATGCAACCCTAAATTACATCACGCATGAGGCAAGGACGAGAAATGATAAATATCGTGGACGCCCACCTAGTTGTTGGAATGCCCTACCAAAATTGAATTCGATCTCTGGGAGAGCGTGTTCTCCAGCTCGTCTTCGCGTGGCTCGATATTGTGACAAACATGCCATTCCCTTGTGGAGCTCTCGTCTCAGCAATGCAGGGCTTGATTATGACTACACACCTGAGCAATGAGATGATTGCGATTGTCTGCTTGACGTTGCATCGCTCTACCCAAGGAGGAAAGAGCAAGACACAGGCACACGATCGGATCCTCCTGACAATAGTCATACCCATGCAACAAATAGACTAGCTCGTCATCAGCACACAGCTAATTTTTTTCGTCCAGAAGGATGTTCCCTCACATATTGCGCTCTGGTAGCTCTTTGCCGCGAGGCACAGTTGTCCATACAGGGTGACCGGAAATGGATTGTTCTTCGTCGGCAACCACAGACGCTTCTTGTCAGTCGTGGGAGTAGGGTCGGCTGCGTCGCCGGCATCATCGACATCGTCTTCAGGGATTCCAGAGCCTTTGGTCACCTCATCGCCAGCTGACTTGACGGTTGCCAAATGATAACGTTGACTCGAATTGTTCCACTTCAAGAGCTCTGGTGTCTTCACGGCACCATCACTCAACCGAACTTCTCTAAGCATGTGCTTCTGTAGTGTGGAGCTGATGAACGAATCGGCGGGCCGCAAGCCGCTGGCGAGTGAGGACAGAAGTATGCGAAGGGGCTCGTTGTTGAATTGATACGCGTTGATCAATTTCCGACACTGCTCCACGACAATGGCGTGATTCTCGACAACCATTGCGCATGCTATCGTTGATTATGCAATGAGTATTCAAGGGCAAAGGCTCGCAAATACATACTGATAATTGCGAGCCGAATAGTGACTTGCTTTCCTTTGCTTCGGTACCCGTTCGACAAAAGGATGTGACGCAAGACTTCATCGGCGAGTTCATACTCTCCACGTTTCGTCAATATGAATGTGTACTGTGCATCAAAGGCAATTTTAGGTGAGCCTTTTCGAATGGAGCAATCACGCTACCTGCATGAAAAGACGCAACCAACTCTCAAACGAAACGCCGCGAAACGAGTCAATCTTTTCAGATTGCTGACCATCATCTTTTGACTTGCGCAGTCGCTTGTCTCGTTCTATATGGATCAGCTAACAAAACAACAGGAGAGGAACCTGATACAAACCAATCAGTTCCAGCCTCGAAGCCATTCTTTCTTCCTCTAATTCATCCTGATGTGGTTGTCGTCGCCTGGGAAACATACCCCGAAAATCGTCATGCTACTCGAAAATCAGTCAAGATGAAATGCAAGAACTCGCAACTCGTACCCTGCTCGTCAAAAACAAATTCCGCGTCTCCCTGAACATCTCTACAAGTTTCTCAGCTTCTAACATCCACTCCCTTACGATTTCATCGCTGCAATCCGTGCTCAGGATACTGGGCCACAACTCTTCGATCCGTTTGTACCCAAGTAAGACCTCTTTCTCACGTTGTTCCTCGACAACCTTGAGATCAGCCAAACTGAGTCGGCCGTGTTTAGTGGCTCTTCCTTTTTGTCGAACATGAGACTTCTCGTCAAACAGGGAAGCACCGGGCTGGGAACTCGAAGACGCATCAGGGAAGGGCGTGCCTTCCGCTTGGCCAGGGCGGCGTTTCCTAGCGTCAATGACTGGGTGGCGTCGATCAGTCTCGCGCAGTAAGTTACGATCGAGTGAAAGAAGGTACCTTGGTAAACAAGTTCAAGTGCTTTCCGGGGTTCATCCATGATTTCGTAAAGCTCCGCAAGCTTCATCTTGGCATCGGTGTTAGTGGGGTCCGCGTCAATGACTTGTTCATTGATTCAACAATCTGTGAGGTGGCTCATAATTTAACAGACCTACCCTGTTTGTAGACTTCAGAAGCTTCGCGTATGTCACCTTGCATCCTCCGACATGTAGCAACCTGCATGAGAACGTACAAACTGCTTGTCTGCGGAAGCATCTGAGGAGGACGTTGATGGATAAAGTAAAATAAACGCACCGCAGGGTCGGTACCAAGAATCTCATAGATTGGACCGGCATCGGAACACATCTCCAGTTCGAAATATGCGTCGGCGATTTCTCCAAACAAAACAGCGTAATCTAACACATCTTGTGACAAAACTATATCGGCATGCATCTACGGCGATGTCAGGTTTTCAGTCTGGCCCTACGCTCTCAGGAACCTCGACTAACCTTGCCTTCATCAGTATCACCCATTCTGGTTCTGGCTATTGCGAGTCGGTGACGGGCATTTATATCCAGTGGATAGTACCCAGGCTGAACGTCTCCTTCCCGTTGCACAGGATCCCTTCCTTCTTGGCCAGGTAGGTCATATTCTCGGTCGTCTTCGCAGACATCCCAGAACTTCTGGGTTGCTCGGCCTTGAAGCCATCGACAACCATTTCGAATCGTATCTATTGCTCGTTCGTATTCGTTCATTGTGTTATAAAGATCTGCCAGGACAAGCAACTCGATGAAGCCAAACCTCGACTGTTCATTTTGCTTGGATATGGATGGGTCCAGAGCATGACCAAGGGGATTCAAGGCTTGATTATATTTTAAAGCATCCTGATAGAGAGATGAGCAGAATGTAAAATCCCCTAGCTCGATAAGAATCGGCCGGAGTTCAGTAAGAACAGTGATGTCGTGCGGGAAACGTTTCAGGATCGCTAAGAGAGAGTGGCGAGCCTAGCGAACAAAGGCACGGATAAGAAACTTAAGAAGACACAATATTTTGACACGCTTACCGTTCGGAGATCGTGCATTTCTCCAGCGAGGCTCGCACGATCCCAGAGGGCGTCAACGTTTTCAGGGCCGAGGCTGCACAGTTTCGTATAGCAATACAGCGCCTGTTGGTTGAATCCCAGGTCCCTGACGATGTTCTCAAAACATGAATTTGTGTCTCGGAATGGAATGTTACCTGGATTGCCTAGCCAAGCGCTCCCACTCCTCTGAGTCACGCCTAAGATGAGCAGCCATGATGCGCAGCTGAAGAGCTTTCTGTGGTTCATGCTTGTCTTCGTAACATTGTGCAAGAACAGTCCAAGCGGGGATGGCTCGTGGCTCGATACGGATGACCTCTTGCATCACTCGGATAGCTTCATTGAGGTTGTTGTCAATGTAGGCTTGATTGCCTTCTCCTATAAGCGCTCGAACTTGATGCGAGAGCATGGGTCCAACTCTACGCTCGCGCTGTACGACAATTCGCAAATTAGAATAACAAAAAGCAGAAATACGCCACCTTTTTCACTTTCCTCTTTCCAACACCAGACGCCTCCCGCAGGTCATCTCGAAACAGAGTAGTTTGGTCGTCAAGACGCATATCCCACTCTCTCTGCAACACGCCCGTGTTCGAGACGTCATCTGCCGTCCGAATGCTTCGAACTAGGGTTCTGTGCCAACTGTCAAACGCGATACATGTCCACGGTGTGCAGCACGTACTCGAAGTCTGCATCGACATCTGCCTCCCCAGAATCGCGGGTTTGATCATCCAAATCTGACTCTTCTTCATTGTCGGAGGAGTCAGATTCGAATTCCTCGCTCTCGTCTGTGACAATGAAGTCTGAACCGACGGAAAAAATTGTGACGGGGTCGTCGGAGTCGCCTTCATCTGGAAATTGTTTGTTCGTTCTTCCCTTAGGAGAGATTCTCAACATTGTTACATTGTAAGGTTGCTCACAGATATCGTACTCGTCGTGCAAAGCCATGAACGTGAGAGTAAATAAATTAACAGAATCTCGGCAAGGCCCATCACTCCGCTTACATACTGCGCTGTGACCGTCCGAGTCATTGTCACCAAATCATCGAGGTATACTTACGTTTTGTTTTTCTCCTTCACAGTTAGATGCAGGATGCCCTGTTACCACCAAGAGCGTGGACTGACAGGACAAGTCTGGCATCGATTTCGACTTGGAACGTTCCCTGCCATTTGGTGCCGCCGCGACCGCGGCCATTCGAAATCAGGCTTAGAGAACGGTTCATTGGGTTCATTTAGCTTATGGAGCCCTCAGGGACCATACCTACCGTCGTGTCGTGCGATCATGACTGAAATTCATGCCCCTGAAGTGCCCGCCCCAAGTGTCGCAATCAACAGTGGTCAAGGCTCTCAGTTTACTTCCCCACGTTCAATCAGACCCTAGGGTCACCTAAGCTTCAGCGCTAACTTTATATAGATACTTATTCTGCCTGACGGGGTGTCAGCTTCAGTTTGAATAGTAACCCTTCGACCATGCCGTGAGCACATCGCTCTCCAGAAATCGTGCGTATAACATATCGATAGCTCTTTTCATCTCGGTGTGGTAAAGGCTGTAGTTTCCTGGCGTCTGACGATTCAAATCACTCTTACTTTGCGACGACAACCATGTCAGTGGAGCCCTGGTCTGCTACAGTGACAAGTGAGTTTTCGAGGCTCAGTTTCGTTGTTCCTTCTCACTCAACTTGATGTGGAACAGTCCCCTCGACCGTTATGCACACTATAGCTATTCTCTCCACAATGTTCAGACTATTATATCGCTGGCATATGTCCAAATTTTGGTGGGAGGACACATGGGCCACACTGGCCCTCGTATGTGACATTACATGTCTCATTAGCGTCTGGTTGCAGACACCTCCGGATTACCGTGAGTTTCCGTGCTATATGACATGCGTATGACTAGAAACAAAAACGCCGTATTCAGAAAACATACAAACCCAGAACACTGTCATATCGAATTGGCTACTCTCGCTGAGCATCACATCCGTCCTTTGGTACGAATGGAAATCAGGTCAATCGTGAACTAACTTCCACACTCACATCACGATCGCAGGTTCTCTCGGCTGAGTATTTTGTCCTCAATCGTCCGGCTAGCAAATCCGACGTTAAGGTTGCGACGCGTGGCATACTGCATCGGGGCCGTTTTCTTAGCTATGGAGGCAGGACTCTTGGCCCAGAAAGTTTTTATCTGCATAACGGATCACTGCAGGTTCTCAAACTCGGTGACCATCGCCCAACTCGCCAGTAAGTAATTCCTCCCCTCCCTCTGGAGAAAAAATAGGCCAACATGAAACATTGAAATTCGAAAGCGGACGTTATCTCGGACGTGATTCTCGTCGTAGCACCGGTACAGTTTCTTCGAGGCACCAAGCTTTCCCGCAACCCTCGTATCCTCATCCTCTCCGTGTTTTCTGCCCCCCTCTTCATCTCCGGAGTAACTATCTTACATTCCGTCCTCCTCTTGCAAGGTGCCACAAGTACGACAATGATGATTGGCCATGTAAAGGTAAAAAGTCTGCTACTTCGGGAAGGCCGTATCATGAACGTTTTGTATTCACATAGGCCGCACTCTCGCTGTTCGTGTGCAACGCCTTCGTCCTCGTCACATTCTTCTACCGCCTATTCCAGAAGTCGGGACATTCCGGGCCCTCCATTGAGGAAGACTGTGGTGGCGGTGCTGAGTTCACAACCTATATCGACCTCCCTACCAAGCTTAGCTCGTGCGTTTACCCCCTGACGTCCGGGTTACACAGTAGACGGGACGCTACCTTACATCCCGACTTGAATTCGCCCATGCTGGACACGTCAAAGGGATCGAAGTCAGACCCGTTTCAAACAAAATCTGTGCTGCGCTCGGAGGAGCAAGATGTGCGAAATGCCATCGCCGTGCAAGTGAGGTGAGAGCGAGGGCTTCCGGTGACGATCAGGCAGCACGCACCAGGTAGACTCATCAATGTTATTCAGAGTTTTGTAGATCATCTTTGCATTAATATTGTGAGACATTTACACATGTACCATAGGAACGACGTAATGATAATACGACACCAGTCGGGGGTTGGCATTAATGGTTACTATCCTGCAGCCCACAGGTTCCCAGATTCCGACGGTGTTTCTCACACGCAATCTGATCATGCCCTACAGTTCACATAAGTACTTGAACAATCACCTTCACGATTGCTACATTTCCACAGGTTTCATCCTCAGCCACAGACCGCCCTATAATAACGGTAGTTCACCCATCAAACGACTCCGGGATGAACAGAGTATGGGACCATACCTTGGCATGCAAAGTCAGGTGACTCCTTGGACGAAATTGTTCGATCGCCTGACGCCCTTCTCCACATGCCCATGCAGCCGGAGGGCGGCATGCGGGGTCCAGAGATTCGAGGGAAAGAGAAATGGAAGAAAAATGTTGCAACAAACGAATCAACATAAACGACATCTCGTTGTACGCAAACTGCACATGGTGAGCAGAGTTACGAGAGTGTGAGGTCATTGTGCAGAAAAACGTACTTGTTGTCCCAGACAGATACGCGGACCCGCATTGAACGGCAGAAATATGAACGGATTGGGTGTCAGGTATTTGCGCACACGATCGTCCAGGAAACGGTCTGGGTCAAATTCTAATGCATCAGGACCCCACAAGTCCGTCCTCCGATGCATTAATAGGACGGAGTAGGTGACCCTGGAATACGTGGTTGACGCAGGTACTACATTAGAAGCATTAGAAGCTCACGTAGTTCCAGCAGGCACAAAGAACGGCTTCGTATTTGGATCTGGTGATTGCCAAGTTGTATCCTTGATGCTCTCCCTGCAGCACGTCAGCTGGCGAGCACTTCAATCAATAGGGAGAGACGACGCACCGGACGTTGTATGGCCTATTGTCACCGGCAATGTTAGGGAAGCCGAAATAGAAGAGATAAATTATAATATGCATACACGGCAGGGAAGAGTCTCAGTGTTTCTTTTGAGAAAATAATCAGCGCATTTAAGTCGCCCTTCAGCGCTGATATCATAGTACCTTACCATTCAAAACAGCTCTGAGGAATTTCATTTCCCGAATATCATCGTAAGATGGCCGACGCATCGGGCCAACCTTTGCTAGAATCTCTTCCCTTAATCGACGCAAAACGTCTGGGTACATTGCCATCAGATAAATAACAGACGTCAAAGTGGAAGCGGTCTAAATTGTATCAAGTCAAACGCGCCTTCCGACAAAAGAGTTCACTGACCGTGTCTCTGCCGGCTAACAAAATGTTCAGTGTTTCATCTTTCAGAATCTTGACATCTAAGGTGAAGTTTGTGAAGGGATACTGGCAATGCCTGATAATTCCATACCTGTCGTTTGGCGTACCAAGTGGTCTAGTAAAGTCTCGTCCTCGAATTCTTTTTCTGCATTCGAGAATTGTTGGGACGCCTCATGCTTTTCTATTGCGTCCTTCAAAATCGGCTCAAGGAACACATCAACGACCTTCATCGGCTCCCGAGTAGGATCTCGAAGGAATTCAAATAGTGGCCAGGTGCCTCCAATCGAGTTCCGCATGGCAAGCGCATACTGGGCTGCAGTGAATGCGGCTGCAAAGTCCAAAGTCTTGTTGGAGCTCGTGGGCGCCATTCCAGAGATATTGAAAGGATATGGCAATTCAGCAGCCAACGTGTCTATGCAATGTCCAAACAGGAATTCCGATGCAGAATCGAGCGTGAAACGTGAGACAACATCCTGGTACGCAGGTATATAAAGCATCAAAAGAGTGCAGTTCGGAAGACGTACTTGAAAGTCTACTGCCAAGCCAACTCGGAATCTATCTTTCATCACTGCAATCGTAGTCTCTGCGTGACGATCGAAGATGTCGAAATGACTGATTCTATCGATGTTAAAGAATGGACGAGCCATAGCACGATGGAATCTGAAAAAGCGTCGACAAATGGCACATTGAAATGACGCTATATCCTCACCTCCATGTGTCTCCTAACTTGCTTGTCAGAAAGTAGATACATAAGCGTAAGATTGAGGCCTACCATCCGAGTTGAATACGCCTGTTCCCAACACACTATTAGCCGTTTCTTTGAATTTGTCACCTGTGGAAAGATTATATTGACAACCACAAAGCAGTGATCAAGTAGTCCATACCTTTGACGTAGTTATCAAAATCGGTGGCCAACATAACCTGACGATAAGATCGTTGAAGTTAGCGATCGATAGTTTACAAACACTGGGCAGAGCCAACCTTGATGGCATGAGGCTCCGTTGTAAAAATGATGTCTTCCCACAAAAATCTCAGGTTGATAACTTGCCCAAGAGGCTGCATGTGCTCGCGTAGGCCCTCCCCTGAGACACCGACGTCCGTCAATGTTCGATCGTACCATGATGAATTTGAATTTGTAAATTACCTATGTAATCCGTTTCCGTCCTACGGATCAACTCGAACAGCTTGTCCACATTGCCGGGCAGGTATCCTTGAAGCACGGGTATCAACCTCGCTCCCAACGCCGCAGCCCTTCGACGTTGATAGATTTCGATCGAAACCACGTTCGCAGTCAGGATGGTGAGAAAGGTGGCAGTCAGGAGGCCAACAGATCCTCCAACAGACAGGTATATCCCCGCAAGAGCGAGGAGCCTAACCACAACAACAAATAAGCCGATGATGGGCAGGACGGACGAGACAATCCAACGGCCTATGTAGCGCATGCCAGGCGTAAGCTCCATTCGCAGCGACCTGCGTCTGGCGAGTCGAACAGCACAAGAAAGAAAGAAAAACTGGATGGTTGGCTGTGTGGTCCGTAGGCGCTCACTGCAGGATGTTGCAGGCAGTGCTAGAGGAACACTTTCTCATGACTGCTAAGTTCAGGAGAGGCCAACCGGGGTTACACAAATAGATATACTGATCTTCAGCCCTTGAATGCCGACAATCAGAGGGGGAGTTGAGTCTGCGCTACGACATTCAAGGTCACAGATGCGGCGAAGAATTCGGAACTGAAGTTCGGAACGTAAACATTGATGTTACTTTTCGAGTTGAACTATCGAAGCTTGTGGACAAATAAAATTATTCGTATGATACTAATCTTTCCCACATTTGCCACGGTAAACATACGGCACAGCCGATGTGACAAAATAAAAGGAACGACTGTCTTCCTGCCGAAGGTCTGCCTACGGGAGACTAAAAGAAAGAAACAACTATATAAGACGGCCCGCACGAGATACAATCTTGGTGGGGACTCGCCATTGACATCGAAGACTATAGTACAATAAATAGAAACCGTGAAACAGTATCCATCGTGTCATGAGCGATTCGTATTCTATACTCGATTCGTATTCGTGCTTCCGAGTCGTCAGGCTGTTCCTCCGTTCCCACCGGGACTCCTGATCAAGCCTCAAGACCTCATGGCAAGTTGCGCATGGGCGTGTCGCCATACTGAGTTGCACGGCGGTCCCATCGGCCGTGCAAAGGCTCACGGAACGCCTTGTTCGCAATCGTGAAAAGAAGCGATGTCACAAGCAGAGCAAATACGACGAGCCAGCTGAGCCATGCAAAGGCGAGCATGGCTGTGAGAGCTCGGCATTCCCAGAAGAACCAGCACGAGGACAGATTTCCCCAGTAAACATTGAGTTTTGGAGGGTTGCTAGTATGCTATAGATTGGATGATGTGTCAACAAACTTGTTGGTTGGAACGCGTAGGCTACTCACAGTGGCAACGGCAGCGCCAACCAGCCAGAGGATAAAGAAAACAAAGAGGCCAATGAGCTCTGCCCCAAAGGAACTGAAGAAGCGGTGCTCAAGCCTGCTGTGGATTGTGCGAGCACTGAAATCGACTGTAAGCTGGTGAATAGAACCGTGAACAGAGCTGGTCTTACACGAATGGTGCCCAGAAGACGGTGAGGATACTCGTCACTAAGAGCTCAATGACCACAGGGTCTGGGATGGGGTGACTTGTGATCAGCGGGGAGCGAAAACGTTGCGAGAGTGGGACGCCTACCATAGAACCGAATTCCATAGTTTGTGGGATCGTACGAGGGTATGTGAGTGGTGTAATGTATCCTCACCGCACTCAACGCCAACGTCACAATTGCGAAAAGAAACTATAGGACCATGTTAAGTATAGTGCACTGTATGAACGCGACAGGCTTACCAGGAGGATGTACAACGCAAAACGTACAGAATGGATCATGGCTGTCACTGACTGAAAGTGGGAGAAACAGTCTGACGATTAGCTGGAGTTATATGTGGGAGATGGCCGACGAACACGAGGCAGTTGTACGCTTCGAAATGAATGGAATATGGAATACATATCGCTCCGCTTCGTTGCCGGACAGATAGTCACCCACGTGTGACGCACATTTCGTCAAGTATCAAATGCTGTGTCGCATAGCCACATCTGTTCGCCTCAGTTAGTACAGAATGGAAGGCGCAGAACCACGTCAGATGCCTCGAGGCATGCCTCGTTTGTGGAGATTCCGAATAGGCATTACTAAAACGATCTAGAACATCATGTTAGTCGCATGTAACGAGGTTAGCCTCGGACTCGGGCCACTTACACCACGTCATTCCTTGTTCCGTGCGAGGTAGATTGTGCCAATGAGCGTAGGCGGCATATCAGAACTGTCGGTGGGAAACACAATCCAGTTGGCCTGAAAGCTAGGGTATAAAGCCCTAAGGAAGACGGCAGAAGAAGACGGCGAGTCGGGTGGATTGTTCTGATGAGTCTCCATAGCAAATAGCTTCCTATGATATCATGGGAAGTGATCAAAAGGAGTGGCCTGAATTCGACCTACATACTTGTCCGACAGGCAGGTGGATTACTCCAGATGAAATGAAGTCGGAACTAGATGGGTTATGACGTACATAGATGTCCTCGGAACTCTGGAGTCTGGAAAGCTGAAGCGTCCGCGTCATGCGCCACGTTGCTTGCAAGTTAACCTTGGCCGTGGCATAGCCGGTGGGTGGCAGGTTGATCTCAATCGTTGAGCTTTTGGCCATGTTTCCGATATTCCGAATCAACATCTTGCAGCGTTCAACTTCCAACGCTCGGCACCCATGGTCCAAACCATTGACACCAGTGTGATTTGCGGTCCTACTACTCTTCAAACAACGACTAGTCGGATGAATTCCTGGAAATATCGCCGAGTTCAACTTGCAGCGTCGTGAGGAATCCCGCTGTTTCTTCCTGTGATAATAATGTCATGATCGTTCAAAAAGGGACCATGCGGTCTTCGTTCATTCGGCGAGGGTTAGATAGTCTAGTTAGAAACGTGATCTCTTGCTTGAACAAATCGGTCGTCTAACCCACTTCATCACCTACTAGGCTGGAGGAAAGGGAGATGCAGTCGATGGTGGACCTTGTCGAACCAGTGTCCCAACAAGATAATGCAGTGTGAAACCTTTCGCTTATTATCCCACGTCACTTCGCTCATGCACAACCAGCGAGCCATACCCTGTTAATATCGTCTTCTGGTCGCTAACAAAAATTCTGGACTGCGGTAAGTCGTCATAGTAGTGTATTTGTGCGAGACTCTGAGGCTGATAAGTTCTTTGTCTTTTCAAATACTTTCGGTTGTCCATCAAATCTTGACCACGACCCTCTATCATTATCCAAACGTTTCTTTCTATACGAATCAACTTCGCAGAACCGTACATTCACTCTTTTGCTTGGTTCCCTTGATCACTTCGACAACTCTGAAGATGCCTTTGGCATGGCAGCGACATCCTCGATATATCGTCATCGTAGCGACGGTCATCTTAGCAACGATATACCTACTCAATCCCTACCAGTCTTCTTATCGGCCCGACTTGTACGAAAACTCAATACGAGACGACGGACTACCAGGACGACTCGAACAAGCAGAACGGGTCTATTTGCGGACCGTCGAAGACCGAAAAAAGCTGATACACAAATTTGGTCCAACTCCTCGGGATATTGAGATGTATGGCAACCATCACTCTCTTCCGTTTTGACTCGAATATCCTTTCAGGTTTCCGGACGATAGGGACCCTTGGCCTGCCTACACTGTCTGTGAGTTTCAAGCGTACAACCGACCTGAACGATCCCTCATAAGGTTCTTCATCAGGGAGTTTTTTCCCTCCGGCGTTTCAATGTCCACACGAAATGGAGCGTATTGGGTCATTAGGGGATGGAGGCAAGTGGACGTGTGGTCTTTCTCGGCTGCAGCACAAGCCAGATTGTGTGGTATATACATTCGGTGAGTCTCGACGCTTTCTCTGCCTTGCATATGAAACGAGGCTGTGACAGGCATGAACTATGAGACATCGTTCGAGGCCGGGCTCCTCCAACGTACTCACCAATGCGAAGTCTGGGGTTATGACTATCATTCCAACTCGTTTGGCAGCCTCAAACATGACAGTCGTGCCCACTTCCAGCCATGGGGTCTAGGAAACGTCGACGCCCATGGTCAGAACGACGCACAGAAGCTATATACCCTCAAGACGCTCCTCGACATCAATAGTATGTCTATTGCAACGTTTTTTCGCCATAGAAACGCATCTCATCTCTGTACAGAACATCGATACATAGATATACTCAAGATCGATTTGGAGGGGTGGGAATTTGAGGTTCTCACCCAAATATTGCAACCTTACATCGCATCTGGCGATCCGGTTCCCTTTGGCCAGCTCCTGATTGAGATTCATACATGGGATAAGAAGTTCGAGGACTTCTTGTCGTGGTGGGAGTTGCTGGAGGCTGTAGGGCTGCGACCATTCATGTCGGAGGTGTGTATCGCGATTTAAGCTTTCTGACGAATGCGCTGACCAAAATTTCAGGTCAATCTCGTGTATCAGAACTACAATAGGGGGAAACAGACGGCTCTTGTAGAGGTGTGCCCACTACATTTTCTCCCCTGTTCATGTTCTGATCCGACGCCCACCCATTCTAGTATTCGTTTATTAACAGCAAAGGAAACAACATTTTCATTGTCGACCCCTCATCGCCGATTCCAGACAATTCTATGATATAACCTTGATCTCGTGGAATTCTCCGTGTTCAAGTTGTCAGCGCAGTGCAGAGAAGTCGCAATGCTAGGGGCTAGTAGATCGCTGGACCGCCTTGGAAAATAAAAAAAACAATGCTATGGATCTGGATATGCATACGTACAAGGCTCAGGCTCTGGCTGGCGCAACCTGCTGTTGACATGTGCTTGTCATTGTTTGAATCAAAGGTTGCTGCCAAATATGTGGCTGTTCACGTATAAAAACAAATTAAATTATGTAAAAATGAAATGTCATCCGGGCGAAACTTGACGAGTCGGCATGACATCACCTGGTCTAAATCACCAGATAACTTGGCAGAGATCGTCGCTTTTTCCTCCTTTTCCTCTTGTTCTATCCCGACGTTCTGCATCACATCGAAATGCCTGCAGGACTTGCACCGCCAGCAATCCCGTCCGTCGAAACTGGAACACCCGTCCTTGCGTCTACCCCTAGCTCCACTTCCAGCCAGGATATCCCCGGAAAGTTCCCAGAGACCCCACCCACAAAGGACAGACCATTGGAGGAATCAAAGCTCGAGGCACAACCCTGTAAGTCACCTCTAAATTGTAAGATTGAATGGGCTGAGCGGCACCCAGCTCCTGAGAAAGAGGACTGTCACGTTTCCTTACCTAGCACCGAGTTAAAGGGTGCTCAGCCTTCAGAACACACTGGCGGTGTTGGAGCACTCCCGGGGAACGTCTCCGAGTCTAGTGTTGCTCTTTTACCGGATGAACGTGAAAAGATTAACGAGGAACCTCTGTCCACATCCGCCCACCAGAGAGGAGACACAATTAAACCGTCCGTATCAGGTGGGAACGATGAGGTGGGTGCTAATTTATATTCTTGTATTGTTTTTGCGGGATGAGCGCCCCGACTGCGGTAGCCTCACGAGGCTTTTTTGATTGGCTTTCCTTCGCAAGAGGCTTTCTTGAGTACATACCAGGTTTCGGAGTCATACTAGCCGAGACCCGCTAGCTTGGTGTCGATGAAACTTAGGTCTGATCGTCGCGTAGTTCTTTCTCGACACGGTGCATCTTGACATCCAGTATCTTGGGTGCTCGAATCCCGCTCTTTCCTCGCTTTTCATTTCAGAATTACTAATTCTCCACCACGAACACAGCCCCGAGATCCAGAGAAAGAACTTGAGGCGAAAATACCTCGCGAAATTTCGCCTTCTAAGAATGAACCGGGTACTTCCCAGCCGTTGGGTATCTCCGGCACTGACATCGAATCGCAAAAGGAGAAGACCAAAAATAAGGAAGCTGCTGATCAAAGAAAGGCGGTTGGTGTCGCTGATTGCGACGCAGCCGGAGCCGCGGCAACTGCGGAAGAAACCAGTGACTTTTTCAAGTCATTTCTTCCATGACGTCGCAACTGATCAAATGGCGCAGAGACAGACACTGAGGGATCCAAGCAACAGCTTGGTCCGGGAAAGAGCACGTCACAATACGACCAGGATAGAGGGCAAGAGGAGGTACGAACTGCGCCAGCTAAGAAATCTGAGGGGGGATATGGCGGAGATTACCATCCTGCGCAGCTGCACCCTGCGCCGACGGGCGCTGGGGCAACCGAGTATCAATCTACAACCAGTGACAATCAGCAGGCAGTGACAGATTTGCCAAAGACGACAGGTACCAAAGTGGAATCAGTGGGGTCCGAGAAGAAGCCTGGATTCATCACGATGGTCAAAGGGGAAATGAAGATTCTTGCAGGAAAGATGAGCGGTGATGATCACAAAGTGGAAGAAGGCAAAAAGCTTGTTCATGGAGAAATTTGAAATCTTTGGTGCGTCGCCACGGTCGGTATGATGTGATGACTATTGAACCATTGTATACCAGGTTTCGAAGAGCCTTGTTTGTGTAGTACGAAAGCCCGGTATTTTGTATTATATTCGCCCAGTCAGTAGCATTTTCGCGTTCAAACTGTTCCATGAAAGGGGCCTTGAAGGCACTGGGCAAGGCGGCCGCCAGGTCAGTGTTTGGACATATGGCATGAACTATAACGCACCGGCATGAAGGCGGAGCTATCGGCGAGCACTGTGGATTCCCAGCATGCCACGGACCGGCCCGCGCATCGAAGTTTTTATTCGTGGCAAGGGCATCATTACGTAAGTTCGTACCCGTGAGAACATCGGCACTGCCGGTCCGTCCTATTAAGCATCCTCTAGGGAAGGGTGGGCGCCAACTCGACCCCGAGTCTTTGGTGCAATAGAACAAGAAATACGAACACGAATAAAACAGCCTTTAGCTCCGATGAAAAACAGCTTTATATACATAGAAGCGCAGCGGTTACAAAAACAAAACAATGCGTTGTGTAGCAGGAGCGCGGAACCGGAAGCAATGGATGACTGATCTTAACATTTGTTTGTTCCCCTTATAGTCTAGAAGAAAAACGAACATCAGTCAGGGTCAGACCAACCAACCTGACTGACTAAGATTAACGTGCACCACGTTCCGGAACTGCCGACTCAGTGTGACCCAGACCTCTGAAGCTTTCGTAATTCTTGTCTCTTAAGTACCCGGAGCATATTGATACGAATGATACTACGCAATTAATTTACCGTATAATGAAAAATGACAATGCAGGGGAATCATACAAAGCATGAAAGCAATCCTAGGAAGACGCCAATGATTTCAATGAGATCAGGCACACGCTGCAGCGGCAGCGTCACAACACCACGCGGAAGCTGTTCAAGACCCGCCTATCTTCTGCGGACAGCGGACTATAATTGCTTGGAGATGGGTGATTTAGGTGTATGGGGGGTGATGATGTTGATGATGATGCGCGCGAGGGATCGGGATGCGAATGGAAGTGTGGATGTGAGTGTGAGTGTGAGTGTGAGTGGGGGGTACTGGAAAAGACAGACATGCTTGGTAGGGGCACATGCGGTTGATGATGAGACCGCGAGTAATGATGTTGATAATGATGCAGCGGCGGGGACAAGGGTCCAGATGACGAGTGCGAAACGGGTGACGCTGAGCCAGATGGAACGTCGTAGGACCTCGCATAATTTTTGGAGGAGTGAGTTAGTTGATCCGATTGTGAGGGATAGTGGGAGAGGGTGTGAGCCT
The DNA here is from genome assembly GCA_038091575.1 of Leccinum subgranulosum. NCBI lineage: Eukaryota > Fungi > Basidiomycota > Agaricomycetes > Boletales > Boletaceae > Leccinum > Leccinum subgranulosum. The sequence goes on along the minus strand of JBBPOS010000071.1, from coordinate 43,081 downwards.
CCCTCGAGTCAGCCACAGGATAGTGTTCGTTCCGCACCGCGTTCGCCTTGCTGGACACGAAGATGCCCTTCGGGACTCGCAAGTTACGGAGGTAGTCATAGTATTCAATGACAGGGAGTCGTTGGTAATCATCCGCCTGGAAAGAAATAGAGAATGATTAAATGAAATATGGCGCTGCGGACGGGTGATCGGAAACAATATGACTGACTGTAAAGTAAGCCACCACATGCCATTTCCGTGGGTGGCTCAACCCAGGGAGGTATACAAGCGCCGAGTATGTCTGTTTCGTGAGCCCATTTGGACGGTTCGGCCTATCTTTTCGCCTGTTAGTGGGAGGCGCCGCTGAAAGTGGATCAGTCGCCCGTCGAGCCCTGGATGTCGAACGTCGAACCCCATCAGTTGAAAGCTAATCGTAGACCATGCTACAAAAGACAAGGTGCTGTACCTGAGAGTAGCCTTTGCTTCTTTTTCCTCCTGGGTGGCCTCCATCTTTTCTTCGTAAAACAGATAGTCGCCGCGCATCCGACTTTGCGACCTGTGCAGTGACCACCATGCATTGAGTCATGCTGTCGAGAGATGACGTGATAGAATATACAGACCATCTTCTGCCATCAGTCCAACGTAACAGGCCACCGTCGTTTTCTGCTTCCTCCCAGACGAAGACGTTCCCCGAAACAAGCTGTTCGCGCTCGTTCGCGGTCAGTCGACGCCTGATCAGGGGGAGCATGTTAAGCCTAACAGCTTCTAGGAGGACATGGGCATCTTTTGCATCACGGACGTCTGGCCAAGGGAATGAGAAAGGGGTTTGTGCAAGCAACTATTGTTGTTGCTTACGGAGAGCAGGATGGGTGGGAGGTCCTGTGTGGATGACTGTTGAAGGCATATTGACTTGTTAGCACGAGTTGTAAGATCGAGAGTCTCTTTTTCTCGGGAGTGCCTTTATATATGCATGGAAGTGTTACGGGACGTGTGATGCCTCGTCATGGGGGATCGGGTAATGTAACAGGCAGGAAGGAAAAGTCCTAGGGAGGAAAAGATCAGATCGGTGATCTTCCAACAGGCGAGGAAAAGAAATAGACACCGTAAGCATGGTCACAGTGCTTGATTCAGAAGAATGGGGATGGAGATCTTACAAACGCAGATAAAAGAAACATGACATGAGACAAACCTTATTTGCATGAGCCGTGCGCAGGCACGGGACATAAATTGTCTGCAACTGGAACTATCAGAATGTCATGCGTGTTCGCGGGAACGTTCGTAAATAGGATAGGCGAGTAAGCAGAGATAGATAATTTAGTGAACTTTCCCAGTGCCCATCAGAACTAAGGACAATTGGATGATAGTTTTCCCATCTATGCTCCACCTGCCAGTGGCTCAGCCAGCTTGGATGGCCCAGTGGGGGCCAATATATCGAACGCCATACTTACAGCCTGGTATATTTCTATCGTAGGTGGCATACATCATGATCCTATCAGATGCGGAGTCGGGAATCTAGAGGTCAGAATTCTCCATGACAAGCTGCAAGGGCCGCTCTTGATTTGTACGACTCACCTTTTGAAGTTTCCTCGACTTTTCTGCTAAGCAGGACGATTCAGGACCCGGAAATGATGAACATCCCTATTGGTAGGACATCAATCACATCATTCCTCATCGGTGGGCCTCAACTTTTAGCACCACGACCGGTTCGGCGGAGTTCTAACTCGGATATCGTTCCGTTTCACGATTTATGAGACGGTAGTCCTCGATGACCGAGTCAATTATGTAAAGCGCGTAGGACGATACCTCCCAAAAATTGGGAGGACACGCCGTCAGAGCGCATCGTGCTAAATTGCACCAAGATTGACGCTGAGATAATGTCACTCATTCGGATATAACGGCCTGAGGACATGGGACGCCGACTCAGAGTGGCGCAGATTTGAGGCGTGCGCTGTCTATGCGAGGGTCCGCACGCCAAGACCTGTCTGCTGCTCGCGTGGTGAGCACTGTCATACTCGCCAGTGGTACTAGCTCTGAAGGCGATTCGCGTTGTGCTTCCGCATGGATCGACGGCAGGCCAGACTGCGCTAGTCAGAACCGGGTCTACCGCTAGACGCAAACTAGGTTTCTGGTCAGTAACTAGGCTGTCATACATTGACTTGCATGATACCTTTGTCGCACGCCGAGACATACAGAACACGGCCGCATGTTCGCTCCATGGTCACAGGATACACACTAGGTATTTACACAACGGGGTTAGACAAATTTAATACGAACCTAAACATGGTTCCAAACGCGATTCCCAGGACTAAACAGATGATTAATTCACATCTAGAACAACGCTAAGGTTCGACCTTGGTTTGTCTAACCCCGTTGTATCAGCAGGTCGAAGAGAGAGAGGCACGGTGGCGAGAGCGAACAAATCAATAACAGATTGGGAGTACATAGAAGCAAACATATACATACATATACTAGACTTGGATTTGCCACCTGGCACTTGGCACATGCCGCTGTGCATTCGGAGGAGGAACTCCTCCCATCAGACACATCCGATCGATCTCTAGTAATGCCCTGAGATATTCATAGTCACAATAGCCCCATCCATCATCGAAGGTACCTCGTCATCAGCATACTCGAATTCATACGATTATGATTCAATACTCTAAATCCCCTTGTAAACTCGCCAAGAACTCTGATGCGGCGGCGGTGAGTTCGTTTCATTGAATTCGGTTCTCATGGCTTGATAGACTCGGAAGCAGAGCTGCCGAAGTTCAGGAGACTTGTGTAAGCCCACTGGCACACTAGTCATGTGTCTTGTTATATCTACAGTGATCCGCTGTAGCGATAAGAAGTTAGTACCCGTACCTCGCAGTCGCCCGAATAAAGCGGCCCGGTTCTGTTTCTCGCCCGTCTCAGTGTTTCCGCCGTTGGACACGGCTTCCGGGTTTCCAACCTGTCCATTATCATTTGATCAGGTAAGTATACATACCAAACTTCCATTGGTGGATGACAGCGCTACGACCCCATATAGGGAGAATGCAACACGATGTTAATTCGCTAGCAACTCATTCGAATAGCGGAGTTTCCCAACGACAAGATGCAAGACTCGGACGACTAGGTCCGGGGACTCACTGGCATAGTTATCCGATGCTAGCACCGTTCCTGACCTTTTGACCTACTACGTACCCGAACTTTTCCCGTTCGTATGATTAATAGAGACATTACAGAAGGCAAGCCTGAGCATACGGGTGCTCATATGACTTTTGGTCATTGACATTCTCGCCTTGGCATAACGTGGAACACAAACGGCCGCCTCCGTTTCATTGCTGCGTACCTCAATGTCCCTGTTATACGCATGGTAGGTACGAAGATAGACGATGGTGGTGGTGTGTTTGGGAGATTGTTTCCATTTTCTCTCGCTCGCCAATGTTATACCCTCTTCTAGAAACGCCACAATCAACGAAGCTCACATGATATTCCACGCTGAGGAGGAGTATGGGTGCTTGATCGAGTGTGAACAAGTGGTGAGTGTCCCTGCTTTGTACAAAATATTTTTCCAAAGCCATCGGAACTGGGGGTCCAGTGGGGGAAGAGGTTTTGCGTGTTGAAACCTACTTTATCCCCAGGATCGTTCCCTCGGTCATTTCGGCGCTCACCACAGATCAGCACGCGACAGTTGGGATACAAGCGTGCCTATCATTCGCTACGAAATTGCACACACGACCAACATACGACATGTTACTACACTGGGATTTACATTAATTCCACGACGGGACCGTGCGGCAAAGGGAAAGATGATGCTGCTGCTTAGCATACCCTGAGTAACTGGGCATCACGAACACATTTTATATTACAATGTCTGCATGGGAATGATGGGCCAGAGACCCTGAAAAGCATTCCTCTACTACGACTGCAGTCGGGTTTTCGGTCCGACCGCAAACTACCGAGTCATCTGACATTTATGAGAGCGCTGATTCGTCGTTGGACAATTCGACATCACCACAGTCACCATTGGCAATACTGACATGCTCATCCGTCAGCGTTGGATCTTTTACAGAGAACCTTCCGCGTACTAATTTGGATGCCCTTCACAGGCTCAAACGAAGATGGAGGCTTGTCCGTTACCTCCCAAATGAGATCTATTCTCGACCAGCCCGGGTTCATTAGCATAGATATGGGCAGCGAGACACTGCGCAAAATGTTTCAGACGCGTGAGTAACTCCTCACGACAACACCATCATAGTCGACGAGCCGTTATCAAACCCGACCCTGGGCGTGGCTGGCGTCACTCTCCCCCTCACCACTCTCACACACATTTGGTCTTGACCATTTTCCCTACCCCAGAATTCGTAGAATTCGATCCTAGCAAGCTTTCTCCGTTTGCACGTGCCTGTACATTCGGGAATTACGATACAGTCAAGCAGGTCCGTCTGCTTTTCCTTTTCTCCGGTGTGATTGAAGTGCCTTCTATCACATACACACACCGCGCCGCTGTCTACAGACTTTCCAATCTGGTTTACCTGTATTTGTTCTAGGCTGTCGAGTCCGGTACCGCGCCAGATCTAACCACCACACAAACGCCCTTCCAGCTTGGGTTCCTCTCTCTGACCGTCCTCGGCGCGAAAGTCGTCAAACCCATCTCTCCGGGCACTGTGCGCCTGAGACACGTCGACGTGGTGACCTACCTCATTCAATCGGGCGCCCCCCTGAACTCGACCGATGTCGTGGGGCACACGGCGCTTCATCATGCGTGCACGCCGCCGAACGGGAATGCTGAGATCGCCAAGCTCCTGCTAGAAAAGGGCAGCAACGTGAACGCGCAGACGCGGTATGGGGAGGTGCCCATCTTCTTCCCGTTCCAGGGCGGCGACGTCAAAATCGTCGACCTCCTGATGGCGCACGGCGCGGACCTCGACCTGCCGGACGCCAACGGCGATTCCCCGCGCAAGATGCACATGATATTCGGCGCGGAAGTGACGGCCGTCGTCCAGCGCTGGGAGCGGAGGCGCAAAGGGGAGGTGGCTCCGCTGGAGGAGAAGCAGTGCGAGCAGTGTAAGGTCAAGCGGAGCGGGCTGAAGGAGTGCGCGAGGTGTCGGGTAGTACGGTACTGCTCGACCGAATGCCAGCGTGTGTGGTCTTTTTCCTTTTTCTTCAAGTAAAATAATTGGCGCTCACGTCCTACTTGAATGGACGGTCTGATAGGCGCACACTGGAAGGCACACAAGCCAGATTGTCGGCCGTTTTCTGCGGCGACGACCGTCACGCTCAAACCAAACTACACCGGCGTTCCTGGCGGGGGGCCCTCTGGAGGCATGATATCGACCACAATCTCTCGCGCGGACCTGGCACGCCAAGCGGCCGGCCTCGCGACGCCGTCCACCCGTCCGGTTAGGCCAGGCTTCAGGAACAAGGAGGTCGAAAACGAAAACACAAGCGGTAACGGGAACGGTAACGGGAACAGGAACAAGAGCATGGTAATCAAGATCCAGGTACCCGTCAGCCCGTCCATCAACGCCCCCCTCTACGCTGCCCTTCCTCTGGCACCGCTGTTTGTTTACAACAAGAAGCGGGACTTTGTGTGCACGGTCGAGAGGGCCCCGAACCCGGAGGCGTACGACACCGTCGTGCGGATCGTGCGCTCTCGCGGGGTCGGCGGGGTCAAGGCATACTTTGCAGCCGAGCTCAAGGGTCCGACCGAGCTGGTGGTCAAGACGTCCGAGGTGTTGGCCGAACAGCCTTTCTGAGTCGTGCGTTCCGTTCCGGTTTGGGGTCTTCAGGTTGGGTTGTCTCGAGTGCATGTATTATTTTGTAACGTATGTTCTACCAAGCACAAAAGGCAAGATACAAAAATAAAACAAAGCACTGTCGACGTTGTAGTAGTAGTGAAAGTAGTAACGTATATGATAAAATGCCCAGAATGAGAAAGCAAGAGACAGGCGGTTTTGTAAGCGTACTAAATATTCATTCGCCTTGTTCAGCCTTGACAGCTGCCTCGAATTTCTGCTGCGTTTCCGCCATCTCCTCTTCCCATGCCTTCCACGCAGCGGGATCCTGGTCCCATAGGGCGTGGCACTCATGGCATCGTATGTAATATGCCGTCCTCTGGGCACCATATCCCAGCAATGCACTGTGTTTCGCGGAAATGGTGGAAAGCATGAGTGAGTCGAGCATTCACACGCACACGCGGACAAGGTAAATTGAGGTGACGTACAGTTCGGGCAGGGTATCGCCAACGGCGTCGATATCACCCGCGGGCAGACAGTCTTCGCAGAACGCCTTAGGACATGTCTGACATCTGTTTCGAAGAAGACACCGACTTTTAGACCAGGCGAGAAAGAGAAGAGTCGGGGAAATGTATCGTACCGGAACAGCATTCCACCGGACTGCGCGGTGTTCCGATCGCATTCAGCACAATTGTGTTGACTACACGGGATCGTTGGGAGTGTCTTCATCTGCGCCCGTGAGATGCCATGACACTTGGGGTGAAACACTTGGCAAGGGAACAGTACATCAACGTCAGAAGGAATCGGCGGGCGTGAACGATGGAGTGGGAGTGGGAATGGGAATGACAGCAAAGAAACATACCTCGAGGACATTGGCTGCACACGACCACCTCGCCGCCGTCTCTACAATAGATACACCAATCCTCGGAATCATATTTGACCCGAGATCGCTTTTGGGGAATATTCTTTACCTCATCCATGGGCTGAAAATGTTTGTTTAGAAAAGTTTCTCCGATGACAAAACGCAACGAGATGATTGGTTCCTCTGGAGTGAGGCTCACCTCATCGCATCCCATGTATTCCGCCACAACGTGTACTATGCCATCAACCTCGACAAGTCGATCGACTCGTGCGCGCTTTTGTAGTTCTTTCCATTCATCGGCAATCTGTTGGTTGTTCTGTGTACGATTGACCACCTGGCCCTCGAACAACCGACTCTGAATTTGGGCGACGCCGCTCAGCAGCCGGCGTTCCTCCTCCTCGGCATTCTCAAGCAGTTTTCCCTCATCTTCCGGATTAGCCGCAGACACGTCAGTAGCCCCACCGTCACCCTTAGTGTCAAGTTCCTTTTTCATCCGTGCATCCCTTACGCCTTCCCGTGCCCTCGACTCGGCCAGGATGGCGTCGATCGGTGCATTTATAAAGCGTGCACAATCTAAGCCGGTTTCTTCGCGCGAAATGACACTGCTTCCTTTGCGCAAGATGCTCATGAGCTCGTTCATCTTGAATTGCTGCGCATTTTCCTCCGTTTCCTTGGCACCAGAGGAGGGGTTCGCAGTCATGACTTTGAGTGAAAGGAAGAGTTTGCGACGAATTCGGTCGAGCATCTGGTCCTCGACGCTTCCTTGGCAGATCAATCGATACACCTTGTAACTCGGTGAGCTCAAGGACAGAGATAGCACGGTCATAGACTCACCTTGACGACTTTCTTTTGCCCAATTCGGTGTGCTCGTGCGATGGCTTGCAGGTCATTCTGCGGATTCCAGTCTGAGTCACACATGATAACTGTGGACGCCTTTGTGAGGTTAATGCCTGGCATCCCATCAGCGTCCGCTTCACGTTAGAGAAAGCAACTGCAACTTGCACCGACCTAAACCACCAGCCTTTGTGGACACCAAGAAGACTTGGTACGCTGCGTACGAGGGCGCTCAGAAGGAAATTCATGAATGCAAGGCACCTTCTTACGTGATATCTCTTGCTGGAACTGAAAGCAAAAGTAAGGATATGCTTCTCAGCATACTTAATAGGTACGCACCAGTTTGATATCTAGGGTACGTCGCGGACGCGTTGTGTTCCCATCAAGTCGTGCATAGGGTATATTGCGCAATTCCATGAAGTCTTCCAATAGATCTAACATGCTGTCCAAAGTATCGTCAGTATTGAGTCATGTTGAGAGGAGATCGGTCACACCTTGTCCATTGCTATCTCGATAGTATCAGATCAAAGTGTACCGAAATGAATTATAGGTCAAGACATACAGAGAAAATGAGAACACGTTCGCCTTTCGGGAGAATGTCGACGAGAACCTTGTCGACGGCAATGAGCTTCGAGGAAGAAGCAACGATGTGCTCTCCGATAACATACGGTGATGGCGACGCGTCTTGAAGTAAATATGGGCTAAATGTATTTGAAAACTGAGGCTCAAGGGATATGGAGGGAAGGCTCACTGGTCGCAAACTTTGCGCAGTTGCATCAAGAGGTTCATGAGCTTCTTCCAACCTGCGTAAATGATATCAGGAAACTTAATCCATCCGAATCTTTACTTATTCTTACGATTAGCTTCGCCACTGGCGGTCCGCTTTATCTGGGTTGCGATTTGTTCTCTGACTTCCTTTTGTCCGTCGTTCTCTGGCCTTTCCTCCAACTTCGTGGTAAATATCTCCTGTAGGTCCAGGGTATCCATGCGAGTTAATAATCGATATGTCCAGAACCTTTGTGCCTCCGTCATTGGTAAAAATATGGTCAACTCTTCGCGTGGTGGAACACTGATCTCCACAGAATCCTTTGTCCGGCGCAACATGATTGTTTCCAAAAGCTTCTGTGCGGCTCTGAGTGTGGGAATAGAGTAAGAGCCTTTGGTGAGGTTGAAAGACTCCTGAAAGATACGCTGAGAGGCAAGCGTAAAAATTGCAGGGTATAGCCAGTGCAAGAGGCTCCAAAGCTCAACCAGGTTGTTCTGTACGGGTGTACCTGTCAAAACTGGAAAGTGTCATAAGTCAACCAACATTCAAACACGACATGTAGTAGATGCGCATACTCAGGCGGTACAAAGAACCCAGCCCCTGTATTTTTCCCGATATCAGAGTCTCGGAGTTCTTGATTTTGTGACCCTCATCAAGGATACAATAAAACCATCGCCGGGTCTTGAACCAGCCATTGTCTAAAACATACGACTCGTATGTTGTGATGCAGAGGTCAAATTTAATTTCTTCGTTGCGGATCCCCGTCTTCAGACGTTCACGTTCGGACTGCGTCCCGTGATACCGCAAGACGTTGAACGACGGCAGCCAACGAGCAGCTTCCTACCACAAAAAAGTTGCTATTAATAATCAGAGACCACGGGTAGGAGGAACAAACATTCTGCCAAGAAGACAAAACGGAGAGCGGGCATATGATTAGGTGAGGGTCTTGAGGACCTATGAGAAGGCACCATTCAATTGTTAGACACAGTCGTTACAGAAATCCACGAACCTTTCGAGTTTTCCTTGATGTGCGCAAACAACGAGAGAGTCTAGAAACTGATCAGAATACAAGCGAAGCCGTGAATTCACCCGTTCGAACCTGCAGAGTCTTTCCGAGGCCCATCTCTGCGAAGTTCCATGAGAGACATGACAGAGTATGTATTTGCACACAGACGCACCGTCTCCAAGAATGCAGTTCATCCCTTCCAGATCGATGTTCGTCACTATATATCTCTATCCATCATAAGAAAAAAAAATACCATTGTTATGCATGTACACAAGGTATGATAACCCTTTCAGCTTCACATAATATCCACCAATCAGCTGACCCAGCATGCCGCAATGTCACGAACGATCACATACCTGATAGTCCTTCATCTCACCGCCTTGGACCAATGTCGGCTGTTCCGTCAACGCATGAAATGGAGCGTAGGTCACCTTCTCCTTACTTCCCGTAAGCTCTTTGTGGAGCGCGTCGAAGAAAGTAGTGGAGGGCAGGAGGGACTGAAAAATCTCTCGATGACAATAAAGCCACCGTCGCCTGGCAGCGTCCAGCAGAACGCGCCTTGAGTTGATCACAATCGTGAGCTGGTAACACCCGAATCCCAAACCAAAAAGTACAAGATACACGATATGGTATGTCAGTCGCTCCTCGCCCGTGCAAACAACTGCTCACCGCCTTCTTGTCCTCGACTTTGCGCTTCTTCTGAGTGGGATCAGGGGCGACAGGGTCCTCTGTGAGAGAAGGAGTGTGAGGGCGTTTGCTACGACGCAGGGGTATGATTCGGATGGTATTGATTTTGGGGGTGTTGTCTGTGGGAGTCGCATCACCGACGACTGTCGTGCTCGGTGTCGACGCATCAATGACATCTAGCTCATCGACGTCCAACTCCGCGTCGAAGGGGAACGCGACTTGCATGGCCGCGCTCGAGGTTGTCGTCATGATTGAGTGATGCTTTGTCCAGTACGCGGTCTTGTTCGGTCAGGTTTAGGGTAGGCCAACTCGCGTATTGTAGTGGCTGTGGTAATTAAATAAATTGGTCACGCGTGTCACGTTTCCTTCTTGACTTGTAACGGCTAGAATGTCGACATGCGCGACAGCCACTGTAGACTTGTGCCCTTACGAGTACTGGGATGAGGTTTGTCCTTTCTCTACACCTTTGTATACAAGTATTAAGAGATTCATTCAGTGGGGCGTCACCGATGAACCTGATTTCACCGAACCGATCTTGGACATGGACGTCCCGTTTCTCCCCCTCCCATCGAATTTCAACTATCAATCCCAACATGATTGGAGTCAGCTCGAGCGTTCAATCGAATCATGGCTGATTTCGTCCGTGCCTACCCGTTCCCAGTATTGGACATGGGGCTGCGAGGCATTCTGGTTCGCGTTTCTTGCAGCTTATTCCAACTTGCCACACCCAGAATGGCGCATATGGAACTCTGGGATATCCATGCAAGATACAGTCGTTGAGGATTGGCTCCATGGAACTCACCCCTTGTGCAAGGAAAGCAATCAGGCAGAAATTCGGAAGGAAATTTGGTTCGAATTCACTCGACACGTTGGGTTGTTCCAGCTCCCTCTTGGCTGTTGATGTTCATACATCGTGCTTGTCTTCCGTCGTGTCTGTTCTTCCTTTGTCCTCTGTTTTCATACAGTTTACAATATACTATGGAAGTGAGCGAGTATCACTTGTACAGCTACTCGACATGTGTCGATACCCCCACGTTTACCTCGATTATCTTTATGTAACGTGCCACCGTTATTATGTCACTCGCCCAGTGATCTCAAATCTACTGAACTTGTGGTTTCGAACATATCGTGACAAAAACTGGAGTCGGCTCAGCCTAACAATGCAACGCGGGGAAGTTTCTACACTAGCTCGATAGAATGGAACCACTAGCGACCGTCCAAAGTCTAGAATACTCGTCATGGCGCATAACAAGATATGTACACGGAACTCATCATGGAAAGCGGCGGAAGTCCAGCGTAAACAAACCGACAACCCGTGGCCATTCGACGCGCCTTCAAGCGTTCATCATCGCTTGCGCTTTACTCCACTTGATCAGGATCTTTGTCTGATCCACGTCCTCAAGTGACATCACGCCCGCGTAGTGGTCCGCTGCCTTGTTGTAGTCCCGGGCGTCCACCGCCGCATCGCCGAGCTTCTCCAGCTGCCCCGCACATCGCTGTTCAAAATCTGTGGACAGTACTCAGCCAATCGTCGGTCGCGTTGCTCGACAAGATGCTGCTCACCGCGTTCCCACTGCGCCCGTTCACCATGAATACTCGTGTCTGGTCCCAACTCGCTCTGCATCTGTCTGAAGCAGGCGATGGCATCCGTGATGCGACCGTCTTGTTCGAGGACGTCGCAGATCGCGCGGTAGACCAGGAACCTAGGGAACTTGAACTAATCCGGGCCGGCGGGCCAGAAAGAGGATCAGCACCGGGCTCCAGACTGTAACACAAAGCATCTGTACCTTGTTTGCGACGCGCAGTGCCTCATTCGCCGACCCACGAATCGTCATCGCGTTCGCCCACTTGAGTAACACTTCGTCAGGGTCAGACGGACCCAGCGACAAGAGATTTGTATAAGCCGTAGCCGCTTCGCCGTATTTCTCGGCACGCATCGCGTCGTCGCCAATGATTTCCAACTTTACCACACATCGATCCGTAAACTCTGGATTGGTAGGATTCTCGAACGCTGTTTTTGGAATAGGCAACAACATCGCAACTTACCAGAGACCCAGTCCATGAGTAACTTGTTGGACCTCGCTTGTTCTGGCATGTTGTCCACGAACTTGGTAAGAGCCAGAGAAGCCTCGACTGTGCGGCCATTGGCATACATGGTTTCGCAATGGTGCTTTTGCTCGTGCGCACGAACAATCTGGACGAGCACGTCCTTCTCCTGGCGGAGTTGCTGGACCGTCTTCGCAAGAGACTGGATAATCTTTTTGTCTTCCTTTTGACTAGAAGAACGCCGAGACGTGGTGAGATCCTCTTGTAGATCCTGGACGGTCTTCTTGAGATGGTCTATCTCGTCATCTGTCGGACATGGTCATCAACGAGACGTGTATACGAGAAGCAATGGAGCACGTACTTGAACGTTCGGCGTGCGCGCGGAGTAACTTGATCGTCTCTTTGGGATCACCCACTTCAGGACCAGCCTTCGCGGGCGTCGGTGACTCTTGGACGGGGGATACCTGTAGTAGACAGTGAAGCAGCTCTTGGTTAGCAGAAGTAACTTCATGTAGATGATACTTACGATGCAGTAAAGATCGTCGGAATGTGGAGAGGGGGGTGCGGTGAGAGCGAGGCGAGTGGGGGGAGCAGGAAGAGCGAGCTGAGCGGATGGAGCGGGAGGAGGAGGAAGTGCTTCAGGGATAATCTGAACGATCATCTTATTGCCTCCGCCGATCACGAGATGGCCACTTGCTGAGAATGCCATGGACGAGATGGCATCTGTATGCTTAATGGTAGACCCGATCTGCTTCTGCGTCGCAGTATCCCAGAAAGAGACGGAGGAGTCACTGGACGCTGCAATTACTGTGCCATTGCTCGCCAGAGCGATGCACTGGGGATCGTTGTTCTGATGAATGGACCATTTCGAAGTGATACTCCCGAGGGTCACGTCAAGACAGTTGATACTGCCTTCGCCGGACAAGGCATAGATGTGCCTGCTATTTTTCGCCCATACGAGGGATTGGTTATAGAGCGATCGGACTTCAACCGGGAAATCGACGAGAAGGCGCCCATCGCGACAATCGTATACCCGAACCGACTCGCAATTCCGCGTGGCAGTGGCGAAACGTTGTCCGTCTGGGGAGAATTTGACGGCGACGACAGTGTAAACATGTTTCAGAGGGTTCAGCAGTCGCTGTCCAGTGGAGAGGGACCATACACGAACAGTCTGGTCATTCGAACCGGTCACGACTTTCGTCCCATCGGGAGAGACGTCAACCGCGTAGATCGAGCGATTATGTGCTGCGAACTCAGTCGTCTTTTCGAAACTTTCTCCATTCCATACCGTCACCAAGCCGGTATATGTCCCATCGACGATCCACTTCCCGTCTTGCGAGACCGAGATGTCGAAAATATGGCTCCCTGCATTCATCGGCATCCCCACCTCCTTACCGTCTTCCACTCCCCAACGTTTGATCTTCCCGTCTGCGCTGCCACTGACGATGTGCTTCCCATCAGCGAGGAATGCAACTGAGGAGACGCTGCGTTGTGCATCTATCTCGACCTGATCTGCGTTGTCTCGCTGAAGCGGCTGAACGCTACTAGGCGGTGAGAAATTAACTCGACTGGACTCTTGGTGCTCGTCAGTGTCGCCACATGAATGGTCCTGCCAACCCACTCACGATGATTTGTATGCAAAAATGCTCTCCGAGACATAGTGGGTGAGGTGTTGGATTGGAAGGGGGGATGTGCGGTTGTCCGTTCGTGGCTCGTTATGCTCCCTTATAATCCATCAGGTCATACCCATTGCCCTAACCCGTCGGAACGTTTCCACCCATTTCTTGATCGTTATACTGATGACCGGTGGAGCTCAAAGTTGCTTGTAGCGCCCAGAAGCGATTCTAGAACCAGGGTTAATGTCCAGGCATGCTTCTGGACCTCCGTTCGCATTCGATTGTCCCTGCGCCATCCATTCTTCTCCCATGAGTTGCTTGATACAATGATGAGACCTCTCTTTATGCAAACGTGCCTTGGAGCTGCTCCAGCCTGAGCACGTGCATAATCTGGGAGTACGTACATAGCCGCTCAGTCTCGAGGTCTGTGGAACCTTCTTTACCCAGCTCCAAGACGCAGCGTTCTCGCACTGGCGTGCACAGGAAGAACTCCAACCCTTTCATTCGCATGACAAGTTGACGACTCGCACCTCACCAGAAGGCTGAATGATCACGCACACATAATAGTTCTTGCAACCCACCCCCTGGAATCGATGCCATCAGTTCTGTACCCATGGGACGATACTTAAGCCGCCGCCTTTCCAGCCTTCATAAGCTCCTTGCGTAGTATATCGAAGAAGTGAATGGAACATGAGAGCGTTAGGAAAAGAAGTTTCCATAACAAAACAACCACCGAGACGCGTTGAACCGAATGCGATCGTGATCCGGCGATATGAAGAGTCTGGAACCGTAGCGATATCAGTCATGATGCCGCGTGTACTACACAATGGAGGGAAACCGGCAGAAGAAAACGCACACTGACGCCTTCCTCAATTGTCGTTTTTCTAGGTTTGCTCGCTGGAGATTAAACGATTCAAATTCCCGATTGCAGTCCATGCACAGGGCAGAACACCACGAAGTTACGATGATCAGCCAAGCACCGCCCCCGTTAATTAAAAGGAGATGCTTTGAAATAATAGTTTAGGGCAGGCTCGTGTTTACCAAGGACCAATTTGCAATCCGCATGACGGACCGTATCGTGAATCAGGTCCAACTTTGAAGCACAACACTCACCTACTTTCAACCAAGCAACACAGTTAAATTGTAAGTTTATAATAAATATTGGATGCGTTGGTTAATCCTTGATGAGGAGACTAAACGAAGGGAAAAACGTCCCAACGCACGACGCTGATTACTGTACTAGCTGACAACGACGTCACGTTACTCCAACATTTTCCCAACTCCTAACAGTTGATATGAGTCGTGATATAAATACGGACTGCGGAGAGCAGGATCTACCAAGTTAGTCATGACCTCCAACAACACAGCGCACTTCTCGAACATCGACCAGCTCTTCCCCGAACCATCCCTGCCCCCTTCACGACTTTCCCCTCACAGACTGCCGGGCGCGAGCTTCGATTCCCTCGCTGCGCTCCAACACGTCCTCAAAGATAATCACAAGCGTTATCACATCTTCTTCAACGATAGCGGTTTCCACAAGTACGCATGTCTTCGAAAACATAAGATAATTCTGATGTGCCATTCAGTCACATCACGCATCGCGCCCTTGCAATATATGCCTTAGGAGGTTCCGCGCAAATCATCAAGGATTACTATGAGCGTGATAGTCGCATTCAGCGTCCCGCGTTCCAATCTCCTGAACCGATTACGGAGGAGAACTTCGCCGATCACCTGGGAGATGACAAGTAAGCAAATTGTGAATCTGATCGCCAGTAGCCTCGTTCTGACGCTTTCAAAAGATATTACCAAGCATACATGTCCTTCTTTTTCGACCAAGTCTCCAAATGGGGCGTCGTGGGCACGCTCGAAGAGTTTGTCTTCTCGGAAAAATACAACTTCCAGAAAGGAAGAAATGCAAATGACCAGCCTGAAATGCTCGGTCGTTTGATTAGCGGCATCGTTCATCCTCTGATCCACGCTGGCTATGGACTCGAGTTTGGTCTCAATGGGATGTTGATCGAAGGTACGTGACGCGAGACGCTGCATGGGGATGAGTACTTACGTGGTGATTTCTAGGTCTCGCAATGGCAGCAATTCAGAAAATACGTGCCAGGCCTTCCCTTACCCCTTCCCTTTTCGCATCCGATGCCGCGATTGGCGCGCAGAACATTGCATCTCGTCTTTCGTCCCTGAGTTTGGACGCGGCGCATGCTACAGGTACTCCTATTGCATCCAAGACTGACGGCGTACACGCATTCGACATCGTGGCCCGTGTAATCAAAGACGAGAGGCTGAAAGCACCCATGGAAGCTGATCAGACCCTCAAAACCCTCGCCGAGAATAACACTATAATTAGGGAGTATGCCGATCAGTGGACCGTAGACCTGACCCAGCCAGGCGAAGCCGAGCGTAAGATGGAGGAGCTCATCTGGCTAAGCTCTTTGGTTTATGGAGTCGGAGGATTGAAAGAAAACGGCCACCAATCCGACTTCTTCTTGTGCGTGAATTTTTTTCTGATGCGCATACGATCGGCTGATTTCAATATTGGGTAGGATGCACCTTGTCACCTCCAGCCTCTTCCTTCCGTCGCTCATTGCGCCCATCCGTCCGCAAGACCAAGTTCTTCTCCTACGCGCGTATCTGGTCTCCGTTCTCACTTGGTACGTCCTCCGCGGTCGGCCAGCCCTGAAGATCAAGTTATTTATGGAGACCGCCGCGGTACAACCCTCGATCTCGGCAAATCTTGTGGAGAATGCACCACCCACCATCGAAAAGACCCATACTCCGAATCCGTTCCTGCCCGTCTTGCAATCGTGCATCGCCCATCCAATGGATCATGTCATCAAGATTCAGCGCGCCTTTGCGCACTTTGATACCATCTTTGGCACGCGCCCGGCGGGATACTTTAAGGGAACCGAGCTGGAGGACGCAGAGTTGCTGGACGGGTCACTATTCTTGAGGTCTGCTCTGCTAACGATGGATCACGTTGGGTGGGCGCGCGAAGGCCAGGAAGCACGGCAATTCAGTTTACAATGATTCTGAGGGCAAGCAAAATATTGAAACGACTATCCTTGGTTCCGGTCAGACCCCGATGTGATGATGTTTGAATGTGTACGATGCTGGTTTTCATTTATGCTCCCCAATCCGTCATTGTGTTCTTCTTGTAAAGTGTACTATCGTCGATTCCATGTTGTAATACTACGTGTTCAGTACAATGAATCAATAAAACTGTACGACTTCAATGAACACAGGTAAATGAGATTGAGCCTTTGCAACTCCTCGTGCATGGGACTAGAATATGAAAAATTGTCGTCTTGTGCAGTCGATCACAGTGGCAGTGTTTGTTTGGCAACAGCTTTAGAATCAAACAAACCACATACTTCTCCACATTTTTGGCCATCAAAAACATTGTAACATGGCACTCTGCCTAACCTCCAAACGTCTCCTCTCCGCTGCCTCAGAACCCATACCAACGCGTACATACACACACGCACACACATCCACACCAACGCGCTGGCACTCCACCTCCCCCTACGGCCGCACTCACATCCGCAAGAAACACCCCCGCTCGCTCCCCGCCCCCGTCGTCCCACACTTCCTCCAACACGTCACCCGCGCAGACGGCTCGACGTTCACGCACTGGACAACCTCCCCGCGCTCCAAGCTCATCCTCACACGCGACACGACGAACAACCCGCTCTGGAACGCGACCGAGCGCGTGAGCGGCGCGTCCTCGGAGAACAGCCAGGATGACGAGGAGGAGGGGACGGGTCGGATGACGAGGTTTAAGAGGCGGTTTGGCGAAGGGATTGGAGCGGATCAGTGGTTCGAGGTGCAGGCTGACGTCGATGGTGAGAAGGAGCCTGCGGCGGCCAAGGAAAAGCAGAGCAAGGCGGGAGGCGCAAAAAAGAAATGAACACGAAGTTGGTGATTGCTTGTGCTTAGTACGAGGGAACGACGGGTCTTATTCTCTACTACAGCTCGTTGCCCGACATAGACAACTGGACATGTACCAGTGTGCCCTTACGATATATCACCATCATGGACCTACACATGCTAATAGCAATGAGGGATATTAGACCAAGGTCGTGGAGAAAGACGCAGTGCGAATATATATACACGACCCATGCACCGAGTCTCTCCAGTCTATACGCCCTTGTTCTCACCCGACTCCTTTTTATCGTCCTCAGGCCTAGTCCACCCGAATACCGCGCCCAGCTTCAAGCCCGTACTGCTCTCCAGCTGCTCCACCACACCACTCGCGCCCTTCCCCAACCCTTCCTTCCCCAGCCGATACTTCTCTTCGAGCATGCCCAACGCCATGCCTGTATGCGCGACGCTCGTTCGCCTAATCTCGCCGACGCGTGGCGCGTACTTGCCCTCGAGCTCCTCGACCCAGCCACCCACGCGACCCGCCGTGCCCGGGAGGAAATACGCAAACGCACCGATAAAGGACAGAGGCGGGAGCAGGAACCGTACAGGCAACGAGCGAGAGCGGACGACAACGGAGGCCGTCAGCGTAGATATGCCTGTGTAGAGCAGGCCGGGGTTGAGGGGCTCCGCAGGATCACGGAAAGATTTGAGACGCGCTAGTACGATACGGTGTGAGCTTGAGTCGAGTAATTCGACAGAAAAGAAGAGGTCAGAAAGATATATGGACATACATTCTACAGCTTCTTCGACTTGAATCCATCGGTCTATCACGCCTTGGACCTGTGTTCGTGCATCCGAGTAGTAGCCACATACTTCCCGCCTGACTTGTCCGATACGCAGCTCGAGCGGTGAAGGCGTGTCGAGTAGGACGAGGGTCGGCGTAGGACTTGGGTATATCGAGAGCTGCGAGAGAAAAAAGAGACGTTAGAGCTTGCCGACTTTTATAACGAGAAAGAAAACAGAATGGATAACAAACAGCAGTACCTTTTCCGGAAGGTCTGGAAAGACTGTCCTGGGTGGTTCGTCGACAGGTTCGACCGCGATCGCGACTGGGTTGGAGTCGGCCTCCGAGCTCATACTCTGTAAGGCTGGCGAGTTCTGCGCTACGTCTTCTGGCGTGCTCTGGTCTTCGCTGTTGCCAGCCTCGACAACGACGGACCCGGCGACCGCACCTGCCGTGGCCGTATAAGCTGTCCGTGAAGCACGAAGCTGGGTTTGGGTGAGCACAGACGAACAGAATACAGAACGGGGCTTCCACTGACTGCGTGCCTGCGAAACATTCTAAGGATTATTACCGCCGTCGTGCTCCAAGCCCGAGCTGAATGGGAACTTGCTCCTGCACACAACACGTACGGCAAATATCGTAACGGAGAAAATCGTGGGAATTCCAAGTTTATGGGCGCCCGTCCAGCGTTCGTACTACATAATTTACGCTTAAAGTCCATGGCTACTGCAAGTAAGTACATAGTAGGCAAATGATAGTATACTACAATTATGCCGTAGACAAACGCTGATTGTGGAATGTCCAATTCGAAACCCTAGTCCAATGTCCATAGTACGAGCACCTGGTCGTACCCTCAAGCAACGATAGTGACGTCCTCGTTCAAATAATCCACTATGGGTTCATAGGACGCCTTTTCGATCACAAGTATGTCAACCCTTGCATATAGATGAATGGCAAGAAACACTCACCCCGACCATAAAGAAGTTGATCACGTTCAAAGACGCCGTCGGGGTAGGGAAATTCTCGGGAATAGTAACAGTGTAGTTTGCATAATATTGGTCAGTTGCAGGCGTGTAAGGTCCCTGGTATAAGATGGTGCCCATAAAGGAGCTCGCGGGTGAGCACTGGCCACCATAGCACCCTGCGAGTCCGATGACGATGGCCACAACGTCAATATTTTCCGGGAAGCCCTAGGCGTACCGGTAAGCAAACACGCATTGCATTCGAACGTTGGGTGGTATCGCTCACCCCCATATAGACTTGGACTGTGATGTCGCTGCCGGATTTGAGAATGCTTCCAGGAGGAGGGTACGTGAGCTGCGTTGACTGAGCCAGTACAGAGCCAGCCAGGAACGCGAGAAAAAGTAGAGACTGGATGAAGTGCATAGTCGTCTCTGCTTGCAGGGGGGTTGGAGAAGGTAAGTGTGTGGTTGAATGTTGAATGGACAGTGCTCTCCGTACCTCGCCGCTTTATATCCCCGGCAGAACGAATAGACTCGATCCTGGTTTTAAATTCCAGGGAGCCCGGTCCGGATCCGATGGCATGTTAGTATGATTAGTCTTGTTCAACGAACACGCCGACGGGGAGGGGTTCTGACACCTTATTGCTGTACGCGTGCGGGGACAGCAGACCGTTCCGGCTGTGAACGAGATGCACTGGTCTCCGATCAAACCCTGAACAGAATGAATCGCTGACTGGGTGTCAACTTTCAACTAAATAAACGACTAACAACCAGAGGGTGTGAACGCTCTACGCACATAAACCGCAATGATAGATTGGCAGGTGGACGTTTGAGAAAGGAAAGTGCGTCCATGTCAAGTCAACTTTCCATGCTAGCCCGTACACAGTATGGGCAAGAAAAATGACAGCGGGCAACACTGACCGGGACCTGCGTGATATGATGAGCTTTGGTTTGACGTTGAGCCATCATCATCATAAAGGCTGACACACCTTTACCAACCGAAAACTCTATAGCACAGGTTTCAAAAAGGCGTGTTCGCCAGGAGCATGCAGAATGTTAACTCTATCAGGCCGTTTGAAAAGAGTTTGGACGTTACCCCAAGGTACGCGATGCCACGATGTAATTCAGATGTGAAACCATGGATGCGGGGCAGTGCATTGGACACTTGAGGTTAGAAGGCACAATAAATTCAATGACTTGCCCTATGCCCCTGGGAGTTAAGTCGGACAACACCGTCTGTGAGTGTCAGGATTCAAATTAGTTGAGGGAATAGATACAGGTATGGACGATGCGCTAGCTGTAAATTAATGCGATTCACGACGCACACTTAACTAGTTCCACACAGGTATACGAGGATGAACTTTTCAAATCTAAGGGTGGTCGCCGATGACTTGGGCGGAAGGAATGATCCCCAATCACGCCGAACTGTCAAAGAAACCCTTTTGCATCAGGTATCTGTTGTGCTCTTCGCGGTGCGCGACGACCTGTTTGTCGACCGTGCTGCGCCAAATGGGGACGCCGATCTAACGCGACAGGTATCAGCGGCGGCAACCAGAGAAACCGAGAAACCAGGGACTGACCAAAGCAACAAAATCCAACACTGTGTCAACGAACGCGTTGCCTCTCGGCGAGCTACCTCTTGTCGAGGCCTTGAACAAGCTTGTGATCAAATCAGCAGTGATATGGAAGTCGCCGTTCTCGACGCCTTTGAAGAGACCTTGAGCGGCCTGCTCCGCGGTCAATCCTTCGTCCGTGGACTCGATCTTGCGCGTGATAGCGGGTTTGGTCTTGTTCTCTTCATCGAAACCGGGCGTGTACATCGTGGGCGGGAAGAATATATGGGTTTCGATACCATAGAGAAGACCCTCTGAGCGAATACATTCCGCTAGGCCTACACGAGGGTTAGTATCCGATCAAAATCGACATGGCAAGAACATGCAGCACGTACCTCTTAAAGCATGTTTAGCCGGAGAATAGGAAGAGTAACCCAAGATCGACATAAAGCCGAGGGTTGAAGAAACGAGAACGATTTTGCCCTTCACGCCCCTCTTCGCCATTTCCTTGACAGCTGCCTAAATATGTATAAATGAGAACAACACGAACTAGAAAAGATGTTGATGTACCCAAGCAGTCCAAGCCTGCACCCAGTAACCGTCCCTCATCCCATCCTGAAGTTCTGCCTCGCCCATGTCTACTAAAAACATGGGCTTGGCAGCGCCCGCACAACAGAAGATGGCATCTGGGAAACAGTTATGGGCTGCTGCTGCTGTTTCCAGAGCCTCGGCAGACGCTGAAGCGGAAGTTAACGAGAACGAAAATGTCTTGAAGGATTGCGTGGGGGATGCACGGAACGCCTGCGTAGGTGATACAACATCAAATTGTGGGATACAAGAACAAAAGTCCGCAATGGTCACGTGGATGGCGTGTTATACCTACCTCGAGCTCTTTCAGGGCATCGTCCAGCTTGCTCTGCGTCCGTGCAACAATAGATAAGTTCGCGCCTCTCTTTGCGAGAATTTTTGCGAGCGCTAGCCCAAGGCCTTGGCTGCCGCCCGTAATATAGACATGCTAGAGTGAGTGAGTGACATGTGTAACCAAGCGCGACCCCAACAAACTCACCTGGCCCTTTGGATCCCATTTCTTGTTACCAGTTCCAAAGACCATGATGGAAATGAAAACGAAAGAGATTGTAAAGAGAATTTGGGCAAGACTGGGCCAATTGGAAGATGCGTCAAGCATAGAAATCTTCTCGCGCCGCAACACGACGAGACTCTGACGTGGCTGTCGAGCGCTTGTGAGCTGGCTGGTGGTCACGCGCACGGTGCGGTCGTGACAAATTAGCCGTAAATTACGTTTTCATGATCAGTGGCAGTCCAAATTGAAACCATATACGATGCTTTGGTAACTCCGACTCTCCAGTGTTTTGCAAGCTCTTCTCGCAAGAGTGACTCATGCGACGATCGACAGGCTACATGACCTTGCTGTGTTTCCTCTGGGAGAGTCGTCATTCCCGGACTTTGAGTCTTTGACATGTCCAGGTGAGATGGAGATTTAGTAAGTTACAGTATGGCGGAGTCACTACATAACTTTATTCGAAATATAGCATCCGACAGAGTCTCCCTTTCCCAAACGTTTCAATGCACTGCAGGAAGAACTGTCAACATTAACAGGCAGAAGAAAGCCTATTGTTGTCAACAAATTGGCCGGCTCGTCGCTGAAGGTTTCTCATCATTGACTCATCAATGGTTGCCACCTGGATCAGATACTAGTAGGAAGTCGGCCACAATGCCTCTGATGGAGTTTTCGACATCATCGCGCCCCATCCCACAAACAAGTCTCACCTTTTGCGAAATCTTCCCTATGATTCGCTATCCTCGTCTGCGTTCCTTGCCACCACACCTCGATTCCTTGGCCCATCCTAGAATGTTACACTCCATCACATGATCCAACCGCATGTTTGATCCCCTGGGTCTCCATGAACATACACAACTCCTGGCGGGGGTTATTTGTACCCATTTCCGTCAGTAAAGACCGCTGGGTGATGCTCATCACGACTATGCGCCAGATGGGATGGGTTTGTTCAAGCATGGGCATTGCAAGAGCAGGAAGGGTTATCACATGGCGGTCGACCTGTTGGAGGTGGAGCAGGAGGCCGATTGAATTGGAGATGATGATGATGGCAGTGAAATGAAAAACAAGAAGTCAGATGATGATATCACGCGTGGTGCAGTTGACCGTCTGCTACAGACTCTTGACCATCTCACGCGAATGCGTGAGTGTGGATCAGATGGCATACAGAATGGTAACTGAGGAGGTGAGGATCGTCATGTCGACGATGTCTCGCGCTGCCACTACTTGCTTGCGAACGTTAAACTACTGTACTCAACAATTGTTGGCAACTCCTTCCTCCTCCGTTGTCCTTTGGCGTCGCAGCGCTATCATGCTTGGCCGCTTGAGCATTTCCCTACCGCTGCTGTCGGACAGCTGTCCATCGTTGCTTCAGTTGTCGAGTTGCTCGATAACCACTCATCATCCCTGTTCCTGTCAAAATTAGCTTAGGGCTCCTTCCCTTTGGTCTTCAAATCTGTTTACTTCCCTGATGCAAATCGTCACCGCTTGCCATGATGGTTCTCAACCACCGATCAATTGGATTCAAGACCTTGATTTCTTCCGTGTCGAATAGATCCATAGATCTACTGGTGCCGAGGCAGATATGTACCAAGGTAACTGGACTGCCATCGGATGCTCTCCCACGTGGCTTCTTGTCTCGCGCTGCCTATTGTGGAACTCAGTCCCTTGCAACTATTAATTCCTTCATTTTATCTTTGAGCCAGTCGGTTCAGTTTTTCATTGCATTGGATGCCACTGACAACGTCGAGCACATGAAACGCATTCTCTACCTCGAGAATATTGCATTGCAGAGGATCAATTCTACATCCGTCGGCTCCGCCGTAATGGCCTCCGAGCACTCCAGCATTAAATCAAGCCGGTTCCTCGAGAACTTGCAACGTAAGTGAACGACTGTAGGCATCGCGCCGTGGTCAAGCTCAAATCATGTTAGGCATGCCACTTGCTTGGACCGCAAAGGGATTGCCCTTGTACTCTTGCTTTTCACAAGGGCTCCGCGTGTAGCATGGCTTACGGCAGTGTTGATAATGCACGCGGAAAGATGCGTCGACGTTGCAGTCGCTTATTTTGAGTTCAACGCAAGTGATTATACAGCCTCGAGTGGTTTGTTCTCTGCTCGTTTGCGTTGCTTACTTGCTTTCATTGTTATTTTAGTTCTGTCAAGTCTACGTTGATCCGACCCCTTGCTACTGAGCATGCATAATACCCATCTTGGATAAGAGGCTAGATTTCGGTCGAAGTGCGGGGATCTCCGCATACCTGCGGGCCGAATTCGCCAGCTTAGTGGGTGCCTGTTGGCGTCCGTGCACACACAGCATACTTACCGAAACCGTAAACAAACAACGGCGAGTTCTGTTCCCAGGACCTACAATTCCCAGCTACACCCGACCGTCCGCCATTGTGTATTCCCTGCTTCACCTATACCGTCATGGATACCCCCAGTCTATCTCAAAACACCATCCAGAGTCTCGATGTGTATGTATCTTGGCCTCCTTTAATTCCTATTTTCTTTGGATGGCTGAGCAAGGTTAATTTTTTAGGGCGAAAAAAATCACGATCAATGGTGGGGTCGCAGATTGTGTTTTTCTGTTACATGCTCATTCACTTTTGTTAGGCATCGAACTTCATACTCCAACGCGGCGTAAGCCGATAGTAGCGAGACAATACAATGTTCGATTTTCCGTGGACGATACCTCAAGGTCGACGAAGAAGGCAAAGGAGAAAAATAATCGCATTTCCTGGGACGAAACTCTGTATTTGTGGGTGCATATCCATGGCCTGACGCCAGTGAACTGAATCTTGTCAGTGACGGGAACGATGGCTCGGTCTTGCTCGCACTAGTGCACCAGAAACAGAATATCGGACACGATATGCTCGTTGGTACTCTCACTGGAACCGTTGGAGGGATCCTAAGAAGATTGAAGGATAGCGGTGAGTGAATGCATTGTATGATACGCTCTACTCATCTTATTCCCGTGTTCAAAGTGCTAGAAGAACCTCTTCGTACGAGCGCCTCTGATGGACAAAATCAACTTTCCGGGGTTACAATCAAGTTTGCATTGACTACTGAGACGCGACAGGACATTGATGCAGACGAACTTCAAGCTGCCGATGCTGTCAACAAGGCGGTAGAGATGGTCGGTGCACTCAGTCCCACACCTCAAGTCGTGGATCTTGTGAATTCGTCGATCAATGCTGGCACCAATGTCGTATCCGAAGTTCAGACATTTGATACTACATGGGGTGTTTTGTTGCAAAGAATTGATCTTTTTAACAAGATCGTGGGTGCGATTGCGGAGGTATCCGGTATTCATCTACTCGCGCCGATTTGGTCTGAAAGTCATACAGATTCACCCGTACGCGTCTTTGGCATGGTCGGTGATATCGGCCGCGAGTCAGGTCCGTTTGTTGCTCGAAATTTCTGCTTGCACTTCGATCTGATTTCTTCCTACTTAGGTGCTCGTAAATCAGCAAAACCGTGACATTCGGGTTATTCGCTTAGCAACAACTATGAGCGACGTCTTTGTTTTTGTCGAGGACGCCGAGCCTTTGAAGATGGTCAGCGCTCAAGGCAAGACCATCAAGTATATGATCCAGCAAGTGGCGGAATGTGGATATTTCATCACTGAATACGCCAAGAAAAATAACTTTTGTGAGTCGTTGTTCTCTTTACCTCCCTCATCACTAATCCCCATCGATAGGGACTCGGACTGCAAAATATTCGTTCTCGGACGTCGATACAAAAATCGCAGATTACGAAGATAGTTTCCGAAACCTGAAAACTGCGTTCTTGGAAGGTGTTGCTCTGCAGTCTGGTGTCACTGTATTTCGCATTATGAACACTGTGCAGGCCATTGGTGTGTCCCGTCTCTTGAGCTTGTGGCAAGATGCTGATGCATTCATCTTCGTAGAGGAATCCATCGATTTGCGCGACATACCCTATGCGGATGGTGCTAGATACGTCCAGGACAAGCAATGCTTACCAGGGACTCGCGAAGCCATTATCCGAGAAATTTGTGATATCCTTAATAATCCCAGCGATGACGCCCCACGGGTATGCCTACTCAGCGGTGTCGCAGGCTCGGGCAAATCAGCGGTTGCCCACTCGATCGCTCGGCTGTATGACGGGCAGAAGAGGCTAGGCTCGTCATACTGCTTCCTTCGCAGTGACATTGCTCGGCGCAACCCACAAAACTTCTTCAGCACCATCGCCGTTGACCTCTCTGATCACGACCCCCAATACAAAGCTGAACTCTGTCAGGTTGTGAAGAACAATCGATCACTTCGGACGTCCATCTCGCTCTCGGAGCAAGTCAAAAGACTGATCATTGAGCCCAGCAAGCACCTGGATACGATCGGGCCGCTTATCATCGTGGTTGATGCCCTTGACGAGAGTGGGGATCAATCCAGCCGCCGAGGTCTTCTCAACACTTTCTTCGAGCAAATCACCGAAAATAATTTCCCGACAAACCTTCGGTTCCTCATCACTACGCGTCCTGAGAGCGACATCCTTTCCGCACTCCCATCTGGCCCGCAGATCGTACATAAACAGTTGGGTGACGTCGCTCAAGACGTTGTTGACGGAGACATCGAAAAGTTTATCCGTCACTCCCTACATTCGTACTACACCGAGCTCGAACCAGCCTGGCCGAACCAGAAGTGGTGTCGGCTGCTTGTCCATCACTCGCAGCACCTCTTCCAGTGGGCGTCGACGGCATGCAGGTTTATTGAAGGGGATGGTGCCATAGGACTTAGCATCCCCGAGAGGCTTAAGGTACTCGTACAAAGCAAGCACAATGTCGGTGTCCACCCTCTGGATGAACTATATCGGACAATACTGCGTCAACTGTTTACGTTGGACAGCGTTCAGCATAAATTCCGAGAAGTGATGGCTGTTGTGCTTGCACTCAAAGAACCGTTATCTCTCGCTTCGCTTTCTACCCTCTTCGAAGGTGACCCCAACATTCAAGATATCCTCAAGCCACTAGGGTCACTGCTTGACGGTGTAACAAACGAGAAGAAACCCATCCGCCCGCTTCATACCTCATTTCGCGACTTTTTATTAGATGACACTCGCAGTTCGACATTTCATGTCAACCTCTTACCCCGACATTCACTCTATCTTGGACGTGCATTGCTTGCTTGCATGCGGCAGATGCTCCGGTTCAACATTTGCGACCTCGAGGACTCCCGAACACCCAACAGAGCCATCACTGACCTGGCCATTCGCGTAAACAAGGCCATCCCCCCTCACCTCGCGTATTCCTGCCAGTACTGGATGGACCACGCGCAGTATGCGGAGTGTACTGCTGACCTACTTGATGAAGTCACCTCCTTCTACAAGAAGTTCTTCCCCTATTGGCTCGAAGCCATCAGCCTTCTCACCTCTTCTTCTTCTCATGTTTCGAGCACTCTTGCAGCCCTAGGAACCTGTGCCATATTGAAAAGATGGGCCAAGGTAAGGCCTAGAATTATGACTATCTGAGTGCTGAATACTTACCAAGGCATTGCTAGGGCCATGAGGTTGCCACTCTTGCAGCAGAGACATCCCAATTCATCCACATGTTTGCTCCCATCATCAGAGAATCTACACCCCACCTCTATTTGTCAGCCATGCCTCAGACACCCTCAGCCTCTCCACTTCACCAACTGTGGGCTAAGCATCTCCAGAATCATATCTCTGTGACTCTAGGACATCCATCAACCTGGCCAGTGGAAGTTCACAATTTGCAGGCACACACAGATGATGTTCACTGTGTTGCCTACTCACCTAATGGTGCCCATATAGTCTCTGGATCATCAGATATGACCATTAGAATTTGGGACTCAATCACTGGGCAGTGTGTACTTGCACCACATCAGGTGCACACACATTATGTTAACTCTGTGGCCTATTCCCCCAATGGAAACTACATTGCCTCTGGCTCTGGTGATCGTACTATCAGGATATGGGATGCAACTACTGGACAAGAAGTGGCTGGTCCATTTCAGCATCCACAGTGGCTTCACACTGTGGTCTACTCTCCTGATGGAGATTACATTGCTTCTGGCTGTAATGATCCATTGATCAGAATTTGGAATGCAGATTCTGGGAAATGTGTAGCAACACTCCAAGGGCATACAAGAGCAACCCGTTGCCTTGCTTATTCTCTTGATGGCAGCCATATTGTCTCAGGCTCCTATGATGACACTCTGAGGATTTGGGATGTAGACACTGGGAAGTGTATAATGGGACCATTGCAAGGACATACCCAGTCTATCAAAGCTGTTTCCTATTCACCTGATGGCAATAAAATTGCCTCTGGCTCACCAGATGAAACCATCAGAATCTGGGATTCAAGGACTGGAGAGTGTGTGGGACTCATTGATAACATCAGTTCAGTGGAATCTTTTGCCTATTCTCCTGATGGTGGCTGCATTGCCTCAGGATCAAATGATCAGATTATCAGAGTCTGGGACTCAATCACTGGACAATGTGTGGCAGGTCCCTTTCGAGGACATACAAGGCCAATTACCTCAGTTGGCTATTCACCTGATGGCAGCTGTGTTGTCTCTGGCTCTTGGGATATGACTGTTAGGATTTGGAATATCAACATGGGTCATGATGCAAAATATGAATTGCAAGGACATGAACGAGGGATTACCTCTGTGGCCTACTCTCCTGATGGCCACAACATTATCTCTGGCTCTAATGATCAAACCATTCGAATCTGGAATGCAAGCACAGGTGAAAGTGTGGGAGATCCACTCCATCAATATTCTGGAATTTATGCTGTTGTATCCTCGCCTGATGGACACTACATTGCCTCTAGCTGTTTTGATAACCGCATTGTGATTTGGGATGTCAGAAATGGGCAATGTGTAGGAGGAGGGCGATTGAGAGGCCACACAAACTCAGTCAACTGCATTGCTTTTTCTCCTGATAGCATTCATGTTGTCTCTGGCTCTGATGACCAGACCATCAGAGTTTGGGATGTGCATTCTGGTCAATTTGCAGTTGAAGATCCACTTCGAGGCCACACCAGCTGGGTTTACTCCGTTGCATATTCACCTGATGGTTGTCACATTGTCTCAGGCTCAAAGGACAACACAATCAGAGTCTGGAATCCAATCACTGGAGAGTGTGTAGCAGGTCCCTTTGAAGGGCACACAAATGCAGTCCACTCTGTTGCCTACTCACCTGATGGCACTCATGTTGTCTCTGGTTCCTGGGACAAGACGGTCAGAGTGTGGAATCCAATCACTGGCCAATGTGTAGCAGGTCCATTCCAGGGTCATACAGATCATGTCTCATCAGTTGCCTATTCACCAGATGGCAACTTCATTGTCTCTGGCTCCTTGGACAAGTCTATCAGGCTTTGGAATGTGACTGGAGAGTGCACAGGTTCATTCCAGGGGCACACAAGTGAAGTCACCTCTGTTGCCTTTTCCCCTGACGGTAGTCAGATTGTATCCGGATCTACAGATATTTCCATCAAGGTGTGGACATTGCGGGATTTTATTTCATCTAGTGGGATGCATCAGCAGGATAATGGTTGGATTGAGCTTTCCGATGGTGGTTTCTTTTGCTGGATCCCTACTTTGGCTAGGCACGCCTTTTACCTTCCTGTCCATGCTTTGGTCATATCTCCGAAACGGATTTACAAGCTTGACTATAGTGACTTCATGTATGGGGAGTCCTGGACGTCATGTTGGAAATAACTTCGTGTTTATCTCTTAGTCATGTAATTTTACTTACCGAGTTTATCTACCAATGCGTAGCACGACACGATGAAGCAGAAACGGATATACATAACTGGTCTCGAACCTTGATTGCACTGTCAATGATGGTGTGAGCAAAGCGTCGTCTGAAGTCATCAATAACGGCATAATGACTCTGCAGGAGAAGCTCATAAATTCGAGCGGGATTGTTGTCTCGTTTGCCAGTGGCGAGCATGCAGGCGCGCGTACGGTGAAGAGTTCGTCAGGCAGAATTGACGGGTAACGACAATCAACTTCTTACATAATACCAATGATCCAAACTTTCACTGCTCGCTGCTGCTCGTACTGGTGCGCGAAACTCGAGTCCGTACAATTCGGATCCAGCTGGGAGTAGTGGCGTGATTCTTCCGAGTGATTAAGCCGGAGTGGGTGAGTAGTAGCGACGGCCATTGACACCATCCTGAAAGAGAATGTAACCGACAGCAACGATGGATGACTCGACAGCGACAGATGTGTAGTTGATAGGGCGAATGATGGAGCATGCTTGAGAGAGTCAACGGCGGGTTGCGCTTGGACGACCATTTGAGAACGGCGGAGTCATGTGTTAGATCCACAAGGGGCATTTTGACCCATGTACGGACGGTACCTGTCATTGCGAGAAAGCCACAAACGTCAGTGGGAAAGCGGCACGGCGATGGCCAACTGAGATTTTTCGAGACCTTCGATTGATCGGGTACATCCTCTTTGACATTCCTTCTACGGGGTTCCTCATCTTCTTTGTCCTCATCTGAGTACAGACGAGATATGAGGAAGGGCGAGCAATTGGTGGTTTGACGATCAGTTGCACGCATGGGGATGTAATGATTTCGGAGGTCTACATCACAGGTATTATCTGAGAGGATAAAGTGCACAATGTCCGCGTAGTCGGTAGGCTCCTCGCAAGAGTGATCAGAGACTTGGGGTTCCAAACGTTGATCAATGGCATGCCGCACGTACGGGAGCAGTCCCCGTTCAAAGTAGCGGTCCCGGTCATAGTCGAAGAACTTCTCATCGACAGTGAGCCAGAAGGAGATAGGTTGGAACCACTGAGGGTACTCTAGCAGATCCGAGTCAATGTGGGTAGCCACACCACTCCGTCGGTGGCGAAATGGATGGACGCAGCCGGACAGACCGAGGCAGCGATGTTTGACTCTTCTGGAAGATAACAGTGACGCTGAAGTTAATAACGGGCGGGTAAAATCGCAGCCACTGTATCTGAAGGACTTAAGGTTCGCCAAACGCAATAAAATGGCTGAAGGCGTCGCGAAAAGAGTGAATCATTGGTCAAAAATAAGGAGACAAAAAGATCAACTCACGAGTTGTAGTACTACGCTGTGCGGACCGTGACATGCCATTGACAGCCCACAGTGGCACTTCTGCCAAACACATGTTTAAATTCGCATTTCCGAGTCAATGCGAGACCCTGAGTCGACGCGCGAACTTTTCCGACTCCCGACCCCTAGGTCGTCGTTTTTACTATCACTCGTAACTAGTCTGGTGACCAGACTAACTCGTAACATGGGTGAAGATTTCCTTGACGTCAATATCGGGGTTCATTCGTGCGATTTGGGAAAGGCGTGCTGATCGAACAATGAGTTAACGTGGGAATGTACATTCATAAGCAATGGACTCCGGGCAAAGTGAATCAGTACTGTGTCTTCGGGGAGACGTATTCGGGATGTAGAGTAAATAATACTGTAATAAACAAAATCCGACGAGCATTCCACCTAGTCGACCAACAACGTCACGTTCGCATAGTGCAAAGCAGGCTGGTTGAAAACCTATCCCCAAAATCCCGTCAATGTCCGCTCACTGCTGGATTGGAGGAGAACTTAGGTACGCACCCCAGCAAACGCAAAGCCAACGACACCGAGGCTTGCCGGACCCGAAGGGGTCGAGTCGGGAATGGTCACGGTGAGGTTTTGGACGGTGTTGCCCCCCGGACCGGTAATTGGTGTGTACGGAGCTTGGGTAAGGATTGTCCCAACGCCTTCGCTCGGTCCACCCGTGGGACAGCCGGAGGTTTCAGTGCAGGTGCCAAGGAGCCCGACGACGACAGAGACCCATTCGACGTTCTCGATAAAGATCTGTGGGGAAGGCACATTGTAAAGCAGTAAGCGGGGAGGTTTGAGTCGGACTTACAGGGAAGCTGAGCTGAACGGTATAGCTAGAACCCGTTGTAACTGTGGTTCCATTGACTGGAAGGTTGATGCCGACGGTCTGTGCCAAGGCAGAAGCGGCGAAAAGTGAGAGGGCGAAAGGAAGTTGGAAGAAGCGCATATTGTGAAGGTTAAAGCTGCTCTAAAGGGTAAACTTATTCTCCTTTATATCCTCTGGACTCGAGGTCCGAATGATTGTTTAGTGACCGAGAGACAAAAGCTGCGCAAAGCATTACAAGTATTGCCGATGACGCACAGATGTGATATATGGAGCATAGGTTTCTCGGGAAGCTTTTACCGCTGGGTACAGCCTGGAGGAATCAAATCAGAACGTGCATTTCAATCGAGCCGACGGAACCATATACATACCGATGCCACCATCCCTACGTTGATGAGTTGGGTTCAAGCAATGAATTAGACTAAAACAGAGCCTGTAAGTGGTTACTTGATTGCCGCGATCGCTCACATAGAATCACCATTCCGCCGGAGAGCCGGATTAGAGTTGGCGCCTCTTGCAAGCGTTTGCTTAGCCGCAAACGTACGACACGACAATACCCCAAAGATGAGGTGACGGGTGTTTGGAATCGGCTTCGGTCAGGGTCAGTCTGTGGCAGGGTGGAGGAGGCGGGTGCCTTTGATGGATGTCTTCCAATGTACATGAAATTAATCCACCTATCATACAAAGTACTGCATAGCACCCTAAATATGAGAGGTGAGTAGTGAAGGTCAGTCGTGATGAAAAACAGAACATAATGTAGCGTAAGATAAATGTCAAGCAACTGCACAGGATGAACACTCACCAGTTTCCTTGTCTGCATGCCCTTATCCCGCTCGTTCTCTGCCGCTGCACCGAAGACAGTGAAAAACCTTCCGACATCTCCACCATTTGCGGCTTCGGTGACATCCTCGGGACTGCTCAGGCCACCATCACCGTTTCCTTTCCCTCTTATTGTTAAAATGCTGGCCATGTTCCCACAACGATAGCAGTAATTAGGTGCACTCCATACCGTTACGAGCGCTTCATCAAACATATACTTATAACCCTCCTGAACGAGCTGATGAGCGCGGGCTATGAGGGTCAGGTCATTTGTGTGGTTAAACTATTAAGCTAGGGGTAAGCCTGGGAGATGTATGCATGCGAGCGAAAATGCGTGTACCTCTCGAGTAACATTTCCCCCGAACAACCAACCAGCACCGCGTGGACTAACAGCCCACGTATCGATGTCTTCTGGGTCTGACCACATGAGATCTATGGCGTGATGCGTGAGGGATAAAAGACAAGCAAAATGAAGAGAAAGAGGGACAAACCGCAGAAAGCACCCTCGTGTGGAATTTCTTGTGCGCGCGATAAGACTCGTATTTGGTCTAGCGTCCGTATATCAGGCGATAGTCCGCCGTGTACGCAAAGCGTCTCGCCGTCGATTATCTATATACGGGGATCCGTGGGGGCAGACAAGTTTTTAAAGTGATGGTTGAGAAATAGTAAGAGAAAGTCACTTACCGCGGCAAGATTTAGATAGTCGAAGACATTACAGCAAGCTTTCCAAACAGCAGCACTACCATACTTTTGTTGGCATTCATCTGTGGCAGACAAGTTGGCGAGAACCTTCGATCCATAAGATGCCAACTGACCGTAAAATCCGTAAACTTGAGTTATCTGTCGACTCTCGTGGTTTCCGCGAAGAAGGGTAACTTTGTCTGGGTATCTGAAAGGGAATGAGACGACGGCAAGCCGGGACAAGAACCACTTACCTTGCTTTAAAGGCTAATAAGAGAGATACAGTCTCAAGACTGTAGTGACCACGATCCACAAAATCTCCCTGTCACCGAAACACAGGATGCGTTGTACAATTGAGCGATGCAACCAAGAAAGATGGCTGTTAAGCATCGACCGCTTCACCGAAAGGGAGGCCAACGTGCCATAAAAATGTAGCTCGTTTCAGGGACCTTGCCGCCTTTCCTGAGCAATTCGAGGAGGTCCCAGAACTGGCCGTGAATGTCGCCGCATATGGTTACCGGAGATGAGACAGGCTGGATGTTGGATTCTTCCATGAGAATACATCGGACGGTGTCGCAGAGAACCTTCATGTCGGCCTCTGGGAGATGTTGACAGGACATGAGTTGGTCTATCCATTTGT
This sequence comes from Leccinum subgranulosum, assembly GCA_038091575.1. Lineage (NCBI taxonomy): Eukaryota > Fungi > Basidiomycota > Agaricomycetes > Boletales > Boletaceae > Leccinum > Leccinum subgranulosum. The sequence goes on along the minus strand of JBBPOS010000071.1, from coordinate 9,281 downwards.
CGGGGTCGTATGTCATTGTGGTTGCGATCACCTAGTATGTTTATTAGTCGGCTGAGCGGGCTGACTCAGTAGACTCGATGTGGGAATTCGCTCGTCACCGGTTCACCAGTGACAGTCATGCAGCTACAGCGTTTGCTCTCGCTGTCCATATTCGCTCTCGTCGCTCGTGCCATTCACGAGTCCGAAGTTGGCATCGTCGACTGGCACACCAAGCTCGTCGGCGTTCCACTCTACACCACTCAACTCACCAAACCCATATTTTGCCGCGACATCGTATTTACGGCTACCAGCAAGAACGTCCTGGCAGCGCTCAATGCTACCGATGGCAGTATAGGTTTGTTTTTTCACGTGTCGGCGACCGTGACGTTGATTCTTGCAGTCTGGAGAAGCATACACGACACGCAAGATGCCATCATGGGGTTCAAAGTACACGACGAGAGTATGTTCCCAGCAGTCACATCGTTTCGCGTCTCGTTAACGCCACTTCAGATGTATATGCTCTATCTGGACCTTCCGGGTCCACTCTGCGTGTCTACGACGTCTCGACGGGCTACCTTATTCATGAAAAGCGACTACATAACTCCGTAGAAGGCAAAAATCACGACCCACCTACACTGGGTATCGCGTTGACGCTCGTCCGTGCTGAGGGTGGAGACCAAGCTGTTGTTCTCTCGAATGGAGACAGCGTCCGATGCATACATTCCAGTACAGGAGAAATAGTATGGCAATGGAGGTCTGATGACCAGGGGTAAGTGGGAAATGCGCATACAGTCTCGTCCTGATGTGTCATTCACAGCTCGCTCGTCATGTATACCCACATCTATCCAGATACCCACAGCTCGACGCTCTACGTCGTAGGCTTCGCAAAGTTTCTCAAGTCGTACACGCTGCATGTCACCACGCTCGATTTGGCGACGGGCGAAGTCGTCGCTAATGTCAACATACCAGCTAGCATAGCGAACGTATTGACCGATTTCCTTGTATTGGGTCCTTCCCGTGTGGGCTCTTCCTCCCCTACAAGCACTGACGATTTTGGTCCCTCATTGGTCTGGCTCTCGCCTTCGTCGACCGAATCGAAAGCTGCACTGTCTCTCTTCTCGGCCCCGCTCTCACCCTCTCTTAAGGGTAAAATTTTGACTATTCCCAACGCATCGTACAAGTACATCCAGGATGTCGACCTTTCAGGCAATGGCTTGTTCATGGCTTTCCAGGAGAATGGCACGGCGGAGGTCATGGGCTATGAAAGTGGCGGATCGCCAGTGAGAGCGATGTGGAGCTTTGGCGATGTGGTGAGCCGTGTTCTTGGTTTAATTGCGTGGTCCCGTGCTGAGCTAAGCGCACACAGACGCCATCCGCATCCACCACGGGATCCCACTTTGCTGGTGCGCCAAACGAGGGCGAAAAGATGCATATAGGTAGGGTGGCTTGGTCTAACGTTCATAATGTGAGTGCCGTTTGCTTGTCTTGAACGCGATTCAAACGAGCGATTCAAACACAGCAAGCGATCCATCAAGTTTTCGAGGCAAATCTAGAAGAGGGCACGGGCAAGACGACAGGCTTTACATTCCCTTTTGAAACGAAAGAGCACGGAACAATCAAACATGTGCGTGTTCGTTCGTTGTATATATACTTGTCATTGAAGCATATATTTATGCAGGTCGCGTTCTTACCCTCTTCTCTCATCTCCACGTCGTCGGACGAGGCTCTCCACAAACTTCTCCTTGTTACCTCCACAGGGTCTCTCCAATTCTGGGATCGAAACGTGCTTCAGTGGGTACGCGAAGAATCCCTTGCAACCGTACAGACTGTTACCATGATCGAACTCCCCCCTGCAAGAGAGGTGGTGGAAGGTGGCGTAGGAATTGGCGGAAAGAGTGAAAGCTTTTGGAACAAGATCACGAGGCAGATTGGGGATACCAAGGTGCGTTTGGACCACCCCGTCGAACCACGTCGTCAACCGTTGCCCTGACGCTTTCGTGCTTAGAACCTGCCTCACTACCTCGTCCACTTTGCTACGCGATTCGTGACCGGTTCGTATGCTTCGCCGTCTTCTCCTATTTCTCCAGCTCCTCCTACACCATCCGCGCCAACCATACCCCATCTCGTTCCACACCGATCGCCTGCTTCGTCTGCATCACTCGTCCGCGATCCTTTTTCTTTCCGTCAGCTACTTGTCACTGCGACGGCGCACGGGAAATTGTTTGCACTGGATACTTCGACGGGTGCAATTGTATGGAGTCGCATTTTCGGGCTTGGTTGGGCAAACAAGGTCGGTGGGAGGATTGTGCCCGTCAGGGCCTTTGTGGTCCGCCGGACTGAGGCGGGAGCGGAGGATGGCCCCGCCATTGCGTTGGTCACGCAGAGAGTGGCCGATAACGTACGTGTCTAATACCCACTTCGTTTCTGCCATTGTTTTCCGTTTAGATTGACTCGGAAGCTGGACAGACATTAGTAGATACTGTCATCTTCCACTTTGACCCACTGACGGGAGAGGACGTCAAGACCGTTGCATCCTCAGACAACGAAACTGATGACCCGCGCATCAATGTCAAAGGTACCGATGGTAGATGGGTCAGCCCTTTGGAAGGCGTGGACGCGATCGCTGGGCCATTGATCGACGTATTCCTTATGCCAGATGGCAAAGATACGATCGGGATGCTGGACGAGTTCCTGCAGGTCAGTCCGTCCGTGTCTTCCGCTGATTCCTGTCCGACCCTTTTTTAGGTTCAACTTTTCCCTGACACCCCTGACACACGGGCCTCCCTGACATCAATGGCTCCGCAAATCCACCTTGCGCTGCGAGCCGGTAATCAAGTGCTCGGTCACCAGCTGGGTTTGAATGACAAACTCTCTTTCTTCCATGTGGCTTTCCCAACGTGGGGTGTGTCCTTTGGTGATGACAATGAAGTTGTCTCCATCATCAAGAATTCCCACAAGGGCCATGATGTGGCGAGTGTGGGGAGGGTTAAGGGAGACAGGAGTACGCTGTACAAGTATCTCAATCCCCATCTGAGCGTGATCATCTCTGCGCCCTCGCGCCCATCTGCTTCCTCATCGACTTCTTTGCGTCCGTGTGGCCTGTACGTGGTTGACACAGTCAAGGGTACCGTGTTGTACCACGTCTCGTTGCCGGTCGTGGACGGGAAATGCGACATCAAGGCCGTGCTAGATGAAAATTGGCTTGTATATTCATATTACGACGACAGTACGGAAGGTGGGAATGTAAAGGGCCACCGCGTCATTTCCGTGGAGATGTACGAAGGATATGGGCCCGACGAGAAGGTTTCGAGGTACGTGCGCATTCGGCACGTGCAGGAGGGTACTATCGTGGTACTGATGAACGACGAACGCGGGGTTGTCAACAGTTCGGACATTACCTCGTACTCGAACAGGACAACTGAATTTTCGGTGTATGAGCAGGCATTCTTGATACCGCATGCCGTCACTGCTCTTGCGACGACAACTACGAAGTTCGGAGTGTCGACCAAGGACATAATAAGTGAGTGGTCCTAGCGTTCTTCCAAGGTGTTCCTCACGTCTCGTCTTATGTAGTATCAAGTCGGAAAAACAGCGTCCATTCTATTCCACGCCGCCTACTGAACCCGCGACGGCCGAAAAGAAAACCGACAAGCGAAGAAGCAGAGGAGATGCTGGTGCAATACGAGCCAGTACTACCCGACGACGGTCGGCTGGTGTTGTCGCACCACTACGAGGTGCGCGGTATTAATTATTTACTTCAAGATGCAGAATTGGTTGACGGCCTGGAACAGATGGCCGACGTGCGTCAAATCGTCACTGCACCGTCGTTGCTAGAATCGACAACTCTGGTGCTTGCCGTGGGAATGGACTTGTTCTTAACGCGTGTTGCAACCTCGGGCACGTTCGACGTGCTATCCGAAAACTTTAACAAGGTACAGCTTGTGTTGACAGTGGTCGGGCTGGCTGTGGCGATCGCGGTGACGAGGCCGATGGTAAGGCGGAAGAAATTGAGGGAGCGATGGTATTGATGAGCTGCTTACAAGTGATGAGGTCACTAAGACTGCCTCTACTAGCCTGAGTTCTATTCAGCTGCATGTAGTTATTTAATACTTGTGGTACCCTTCCGTGATTGACCGAGTCCACCACATGGCAGGCTGTGGCACCATGCAGCAACCTCACAGAATATTCAATTCCTCCAATACAGAATGAATTGGAGGAAACATGTCTATCAAAAATTGCTAGTATGATCCAGATATGCAATCCAATGACTGAGCATTCCAAGATTCTCATGTTTGGAACAATTCTTTCAATCATGTTCCTATGTAGTTTGGGTCCTGCTATGTGTACTTTTTTTATCAAACATTTATGGATGGATTGGAAGTGACACAAGGTCCAACAGAAAGAAAACATTACCTTGCTTGTGCAAGGTCTCTTGTGTGTACAGTGCAGAAGGTACAAACAAACCTTACTACATAGAAACAGATACAACATGCATAACATGACTAGTACAGCCCAGCCTTTTCTATAGAACATCTTGGCTGTTTCAACTATTTTTTTTGCTCTTAGTTTGTTATCTACTTCTTCAAAACAACTTGATTGTTTGACATCTATACCAGACAACTTGGAGGTGTTCATTAAGTAGCTGTGAATAGAAGGTTATTACATGAATAATTCAAGATATGCTGAACATACTGATCTGATTCTGAAGAATAACATTCAAAACCATCTCTATCTTTTCTTCTTTGGATGCTTCACCATACTGATCAAAAACTACCTTCAGAGCTAATTTCACCTTGCTGTGTATGTTTGATGCCTTGTACTTTTGAGCAGCAGAGTGAAGTGGTTGAGAATTCTTTTGATGAAAAAGATAGAAAGAATGCTCCAGAATGATCAATACATCTACAATAAAATTATATCATTATTATGTATTTTCCAAGAACAAACTTGAAGACAAAAGAAGAATATACCAGTCATAGCTATAAGGATTATCTGCCATGTGCCCAGATTCCTCTATAATTTTCCATTAGATCTTATTGCAGAATGAAATTAATGAGGAACTTACAATACTCTTAGGCTTCAGCATGGAACATTGTCTGATGTCTATATTGGACTGAATGATAAAATGTTATAACCAAAATAAAATACAACTAGTAATTCGCATACTATTTCATTGTGAATGATCTGATAAAAAAACAAATTAAATTCAAACATGTAAACAAAATAATGATATTTAATGATAGATCAGATATCAACATATTATCACAATAATGGTGAACTTACATCCTACATGAGATACAACAATGGTTCAATGAATGTAGAATGTGGATAACATTTGATGTCAAAAGTAATATAGATCAACTTACAGTCTGGAAATGATTGAGTGATGAGTAATAAATAAATGAAATTAAAACAACGATACCATCTATGAGGAATACAATTTATCAGTAGTATCATAATGTTTCACCATATTCAATAATATACCTTCTATAATGATTCAAAAATGAATGGTGAGAATGTTATTGTAACTTTGTGGCAAAATCTGACTCACAGTCTTTAATAAATAACATACAACCAAATAAATTTCAAGTATAATATCACATATGGTTTGAAAATAATAATAAAACTCACCAACTAAACAAAAAAGAAATGTAGGTGGAAATGTACATCAATAATGGTGATGAATGAGTGATATGATGAGCAACACACATCCTATAAATAAAAAGAACATGAGCAAAAAGATTGAAGTTGTTGAACTGTAAAAGAAAAAATGTCACATGATCTATAACCTGTGAATTGGAAATGTAACATAAACATGATATCACAATCAATACTTTTGGAATTATTCTAGAATGCAAAACTCACAACCTGTCATTGCCAGAGCAGAATGGAGAATGAATGGATGGAGCATATGTAATTGGTATTACTACTTTCATGCACATTCCACCATGGACAACTCACATCCTGTCATTTCCAGAGAAGAATTGAGAATGAATTTACATGGCATCATCACTCTCAGGCATGGACAACTCACATCCTGTCATTTCCAGAACAGAATGGAGAATGAATGGAGATGGCATCATCAGCATCACCTCTCTCAGGTACATTCCACCATGGACAACTCATAAACTGTCATTTCTAGAGCAGAATTGAGAATGAATAGACATGGCATCATAAGCATCACCACTCTCCGATAGATTGCACCATAGACAACTCACAAGCGGTCATTTCCAAAGCAGAATTGAGAATGAATAGACATGATATCATCAGCATCACCACTCTCAGGCACATTCTACCATGGACAACTCACATCCTGTTATTTCCAGAGAAGAATGAAGAATGAATGGACATGGCATCATCAGCATCACCACTCTCAGGCACATTCCACCATAGACAACTCACCTCCTGTCATTTCCAGAGAAGAATTGAGAATAAATGGACATGGAATCATCACTTTCAGGCATATTTCACCATGGACAACTCACAAACTGTCATTTCCAAAGCAGAATGGAGAATGAATGGACATGGCATCATCAGCATCATCACTCTCATGCACATTCCACCATGGACAACTCACATCTGAGAATGACACAAATGTGGTGAGCCTCAAGATGGAGGCAAAGAGTGAGTAAAGGTGTGCAAGTATGGGTTTACTTGCCTATAGTCATTCTGCGGGTTTATGGGTTACCGCGCATTGACTTGATAATCAGAGGTGAGATGAGAGAAGCTCAATAGACAACGGGCTTGATGGTCAATGCTGAGAAGAACTAGACTAGAGAGTCAGGTTCCTCTGGCCATATATTATATAGTACTCTATAGTGAGCACGGACCACATGAGGGCTGGCTCTCATACACTAATAACTATATTGAGACTAATTAAAGGCTGTGTAAGAAGCCAATGAACATGGTGTGGCAGCCGCATGCAAGGAACATGGGATGTGGCAGCACTACCTACCATAAGAAGTATGAAAGAAGGCCAGGGACCACAAGGTGTGGCAGATCTATAGATAGATGAAGTAAGTCCGAGATACAATTGGGATCTATCAAGATATGAGATCAATCGGCGATGAGATTGGGAGATTAGATTGGGCAGGCGATAAAGATGAAGGCTCAATCAGATATAACTATAAAGGGGAATGATAAGTCCCACGATCATGTGCAAGTGATGTGACCGGTTGATAAGTACTCGTCGGCAATGAAAGGGAGAAGACTAGAAGGGGGGATCGTCAGAGGGTAGACGTAAGCGATGCAAGACTAGCAGAAAAGCTAGGTTGTGAACTGAGGTTCACAACAACATCCTGTTATTTCCAGAGAAGAATGAAGAATGAATGGACATGGCATCATCAGCATCACCACTCTCAGGCATATTCCACCATAGACAACTCACCTCCTGTCGTTTCCAGAGAAGAATTGAGAATAAATGGACATGGAATCATCACTCTCAGGCGTGTTTTAGCATGGACAACTCACAACCTGTCAATTGCAGAGCAGAATAGGGAATGAATGGACATTGTATCATCAAAATCACCACTCTTAGGTACATTCCACCTTGAACAACTCACAAACTGTCAGTTCCAGAGCAAAATTGAGAATGAATGGACATAGCATAATTAGCATCACTACTCTCAGGCACATTCCACAATGCACAACTCACTGGTTGTCATTTCCAGAGAGGAATGGAGAATGAATGGACATGGCATCATCAGCATCACCACTCTCAGGTACATTCCACTATGGACAACTCACCTCCTGTCATTTCCAAAGCAGAATGGAGAATGAATGGACATAGTATCATCAGAATCACCACTCTTAGGTACATTTCACCTTGGACAACTCACAAACTGTCATTTCCAGAGCAGAATGGAGAATGAATGGACATGGCATAATCAGCATCATTACTCTCAGGCACATTCCACCATGGACAACTCACTGGCTGTCATTTCCAGTGAAGAATGGAGAATGAATGGACATGACATCATCAGCATCATGATGCTTAGGCACATTCCACCATGGACAACTCACAAACTGTCATTTCCAGAGCAGAATTGAGAATGAATGGACATGGCATCATCAGCATCACCACTCTTAGATACATTCCACCAGAGACAACTCACAACCTGTTATTTCCAAAGTAGAATTGAGAATGAATAGACATACCAGGTGTATCATCAGCATCACCCCTCTCAGGCATATTCCAATATGGACAACTCACCAGCTGTCATTTCCAGAGAAGAATTGAGAATAAATGGACATGGCATCATCAGCATCACCATTTCAGGTATATATATTCCACCATGGACAACTCACCTCCTGTCATTTCCAAAGCAGAATTGAGAATGAATAAACATGGCATCATCAGCATCACCACTCTCTGGCACATTTCACAATGGATAACTCACTGGCTGTCATTTCCAGAGAAGTATGTAAAATGAATGGACATGGCATCATCAGCATCACCACTTTTAGGCATATTCCAATATGGACAACTCACAAGCTGTCATTTCCAAAGCAGAATTGATAATGAATAGACATGGCATCATCAGTATCACCACTCTCTGGCACATTTCACAATGGACAACTCATTCCCTGTCATTTCCAGAGCAGAATGAAGAATAAATGGACATATCATCATCAGCATCACCAATCTCAGGCACATTCCACAATAGACAACTCACAACCTGTCATTTCCAGAGCAGAATGGAGAATGAATGGACATGGCATCATTAGCATCACCACTCTCAGGCACATTTCACCATAGACAACTCACTACCTGTCATTTCCAGAGCAGCATTGAGAATGAATGGACATGGCATCATCAGCATCACCACTCTCAGGCACATTCATCATGGACAACTCACTCTCTGTCATTTTCAGAGACGAATGGAGTATAAATGGACACAGCATCATCAGCATCAATACTCTCAGGCACATTCTACCATGGACAACTCACAATCTGTCATTTCAAGAGCAGAATGGAGAATGAATTGACATGGCATCAACATCAACATCAACACTCTTAGGCACATTCCACCACTCACTGGCTGTTATTCCCAGAGTAGAATGAATGGTATACAGTGACCTCAAAAACCCTTTCCATACTAACCCCAATGGTAGTGCGCGCAGCGCACTGCCAATCACTGTGGGAATGTCGCTTAGCTTTGGTGGGGATATAACTAGAACATACTCGTGGCTACAAAATTGCCCCCTGGGTCATGTGATTTCGGTCACACACTGTAGAGATATGACCATTTTAAGACAGCTATGTCATGGAAAGGGCTTTTGAGCTTTTGAATTTACAGGGGTAT
>JBBPOS010000070.1:0-83415 GCA_038091575.1 Leccinum subgranulosum | reverse complement strand
CTCGCGTAGAGATGACAAACGGCAGACTGGTAAACCACATCTCTACCGACGTGTCCCGGATCGACTTCTGTATGGGTTATTTCCATATGTCTTGGGCTGCACCCATTCAACTTGCCATCTGCCTCATCCTTCTTCTCATCAACCTCGGTCCTAGCGCACTAGCCGGATTTGCGCTCCTCATCGTTGCAACGCCAGGGAATACGATGGTAATGAAGCGTTTCTTTCGCATGAGGATCAAGAGCATGGCCTGGACAGACAAGCGCTCCAAGTTAACCCAGGAGATGCTGAGTGGGATAAGAGTGATCAAGTTCTTTGCGTGGGAGATGCCCTTTTTGAAGCGAGTTGCTGAATATCGCCAGATTGAAATGGGGTATGATACTTTCTATCCGCTGATTACTCACTGAGATTCTCTTTCAGACACATCCGCAATTTGCTTGTCCTTCGAGCTGCCCAGGTCGCGGTTGTGTTCTCCCTTCCCATGCTAGCCAGCGTGCTCGCATTTATCACCTACTCGTTGGTTGGCCATCCATTGTCCGCCGAAAATGTCTTTTCTTCTCTCATCCTCTTCCAGCTCGTCAGAATGCCCCTCATGTTCTTTCGTGTGTGACCTTACTAGTTTCTGTGAATCCTACTAACTTGTTCTGTCACGTAGTCAGGTCATGCAGTTCCATTATAGACGCAGCCACTGCATGCGATCGTCTCTATGCAGTTTTCGAGGCCGAAACGTCGGACAGGATCCTGTCAATCAACAAGAATTTAGATGCTGCAGTCAGGATAGATAATGCAGACTTTACTTGGGAGTGTCCTCCTCCAAAATCCGGGGATCCAAGGACGATTAATGATCGGAGGGGAGCGTTCAACAAGAGTGGAAAGTCGAAACCGACTCCAGTCCCAACAGCGCGATCAGTTGATGAATACAATGTCTTCAAACTTCAGGGTATTCATATGACTATTCCTCGTGGTCAGCTTGTGGCTTTCGTAGGGGCAGTGGGGGCGGGTAAAACGTCTCTACTTCAGGGTATCATTGGTGAGATGAGACGGATTGCTGGTACTGTCGAGTTCGGCGGTTCCGTCGCTTACTGTGCTCAGACCGCCTGGATCCAGGTGTGTATTTTTCTTCAGATTACCATCATGTTGTGTTGACATATTTTGCTTCAGAATGCGACGATTCGGGACAATATCTGTTTCGGACGGCCTTTTGAGGAGAAAAGATACTGGAAGGCTGTCGTTGACTCTTGTCTGGAACCAGATCTGCAGATGCTCCCCAGCTACGACCTGACCGAGGTCGGCGAGAAAGGTGTTTCCCTTTCCGGTGGTCAGAAACAACGAGTCAATATCTGCCGGGCTATATACTATAACTCGGACATCATCATCTTTGACGTTCGTCTGCTTTTTTTTTAAATAATGGACCGGTGTTAAGAGTATTGATATTGGCACATTGTTAGGATCCCCTCTCTGCACTTGACGCCCAAGTTGGGAAGGCCATATTCTCGAATGTCCTCAAGAATGCTACAGATGGAAAAACTCGGATTCTGGTTACCCACGCATTGCACTTCCTACCCGAAGTCGACTACATCTATACATTGGCCGATGGCAAGATCGCTGAACATGGTACCTTCGACACGCTAATGGCTAATGATGGCTCGTTTTGCAAGTTCATGGAAGAATTTGGCTCGAAGGAAGACAAGAGGAACCAGAACGCTGGGAATGAGATCGAAGCAGTTCGCGACACGAAAGAGGAAAAGATCGGTATCAAGGGCAAAACAATGATGCAAGCAGAAGAGCGGAATACCGGCGCCATCGCAGTGAAATTTTACAAGCAATACGTATCGGTTGGGAATGTCAGACTGCTTATACCGATTCTATTGCTATCTCTTTGCATGATGCAAGGCTGTAGCGTTATGTCATCATATTGGTATGTTGATCTCGTTTCTTGTCGATTGCCTGTTAATTGGGTCCTCTTTGCGACATACCAGGCTCGTCTACTGGGAGGAACGGAAGTGGGATTACCCTCAAGGCTTTTATGTATGTTACTGGCTCTGTCTGTCTGTGCTGTCTGTGCTGTCTGAGACCAGTCTTGTAGATGGGCGTGTATGCTGCTCTTGGTGTCTCACAATCGATTACATTGTTCTTCATGGGGGCCTCCTTCGCAATATTGACTTATCATACGTCACGAGAGCTACATGAAGTGAGTTTGTGCAATGCTTGCTGACAATGTTACTTAGTATCAACCATCTCAGCGAGCCATTGTCCGTGTCCTGCATGCTCCTATGAGTTTTTTTGAGACAACAGTGAGTTCAGAGCGTTATTGTCGCATCCGAAGTTTCCATCCTCATCCTCGTCCTTTTACAACTTACAGCCTCTTGGCCGCATCATGAATCGCTTTGCCAAAGGTATACGCAACCAGATTCCCGATAATCCACTCTGCTCAGCTATTCCACAGATATAGACACTATTGATAACCTCATCGGCGACTCACTGCGCATACTAGTTGCAAGTGTTTCCGACATTTCCGGCGCTACCATTCTTATCTCAATTGTCTTGCCTTGGTTTTCATTGGTCATGTTTTTCATCCTGGCTTGCTATTTCTTTGCTTCCTACTTCTACCGGGCAAGCGCAAGAGAACTCAAGGTATGTCTTCCATATAGCACACCTTCTTGAAGCTGATTCCATCACAGCGACTCGGTACGTATGCACTCGAACTTTATTGTATCGGTTTATGCACCTATTGATTAATCTCAGATGCTATCCTACGAGGCTCTTTGTATGCGCACTTTTCCGAGTCGTTGTCTGGATTGCCGACGATTTCTGCATATGGAGAAACAGATAGGTTCAAGAGAGAGAACGTGGAACTCGTTGACGTCGAGAATCGGTGAGTTAGTACTATAATGGGCGAAGCATATATTGTTACGCACTCTGACCTGATTCCCAGTGCATATTGGTTGACGATCACAAATCAGGTGGGGAGGCCACTTTCTAGTGGTTATGATACAATAGCTCATTTGTCTGGTTAGCGTTGGCTCGCTATCCGCTTGGACTTCCTCGGAGCGATCCTTACGTTTGCAGTTGCCATTATGACAGTCGGTACTCGCTTCAGTATATCTCCAGCACAGACCGGAATGGTTCTGTCATATATTCTGATGGTGCAACAGGTATGCTCAAATGAATTTCGTCAGACTCCTGGAAGGGGCTAACATGTCATTCGAGAGTTTCGGATACATGATTCGTCAGGTTGCGGAGGTGGAGAACAACATGAACTCTGTGGAACGAATTCTGCATTACGCCAGCGAAGTAGAACAAGAAGCTCCGCATCGCGTTGAGTCTAGTGCAGCTGCTTCGTGGCCCTTAGAAGGCCGGATTGTCATGAAAGATGTTTTCATGAAGTATCGACCTGAATTACCTTCTGTGCTGAAAGGTTTGAGCATGAACATTTCGCCAAAGGAGAAGATTGGAGTTGTTGGCAGGTGCCGGTTTATCCCCTGTACCGTGACTTCCTTTGTTGACGATGATTTTAGAACTGGAGCGGGAAAATCATCAATTATGACTGCTCTATATCGACTCGTAGAACTTTCATCGGGAAGCATACAGATTGATGGTGTTGATATCTCGACCGTTGGGCTAGAGCAGCTAAGAAAGGGGCTTGCGATCATTCCACAGGATGCTGTAAGCGTTACACTGGGAGACAATGATAAGACTGACCGTTGCTTCAGTTCCTTTGTGAAGTCATCCGACTCATTTTAATGTCACTGGGCTAATGGGTTGCTTAGTCTCTGGTACTCTCAGGTCTAATTTAGATCCATTTGGTTTGTACGACGATTCTCGACTCTGGGATGCCCTCAAGCGGGCATACCTTGTCGACACAGACGAGACACAGCCCCTTTCGCCTATCACAGTCACCGAAAGCGAGCAGACCACGAGTCGTTTTGACCTGGATACTCCAATTGATGGTGAGGGTAGCAACCTGTCAGTTGGTCAGGTAGAGTTCTTTCTTTCTTTCTTTCTACTCGTTATTGATAATTGTGCAGCGATCATTGGTATCCTTGGCGCGAGCCCTGGTCCATGAATCTAAAATTCTCATCCTGGACGAAGCAACAGGTATGCTGCTATGTTCTCACATGATGATGATGCAAAAGCTCAAGTTCCATGTAGCATCCGTAGATTACGAGACCGACAGAAAGATACAAGATATGATCGCAATCGAGTTCAAGGAGCGTACCATTCTGTGCATCGCTCGTATGTTTCTCTTAGCTCGATCCTCTTTTTACTCTTGCTGACCATTATGCAGATCGTTTGCGCACAATCATATCGTACGACCGCATCTGTGTTCTCGACGCTGGCATAATCGCTGTGTGTATCCCTTTTTTTGTCTCTACACTGAAGTGTCTGCTGAGACATGATTATAGGAATTCGACACCCCGGTAAACCTGTTCGGCATTGAGGACGGAATTTTCCGCGGAATGTGCGACAGATCATCCATTTCACTCGAGGATATCCTTTCTGTGTCGAGGCGCTGAAGTATGGGTCCTGGGGAATCTGGTAATAGAGTGTCAATCATTTGGGAAATCCTTTGAAGATGAGCTGGTGAAGATACCAGATATCACTTGATTCTTTTTTAATGAATTGTACCGATTAGTACTAGTAGTAGAGATTTAAATTTAGTGTCGGCATTTTGCATGTGATCATTGGGTTACGAGACTTAGTATTCAGGGTTGAGTAAGTAACAAGTACGACTCGGAGAGACTCTGAAATCGCATTTTCAAGAAACTTGAATGCTTGAGCTTCAAGAACAACGCAAGTCGCGCAATGCCGGACCGAGGAGCACTGGCACCGCAGTTTTGATCGCCAACTTGGTCGTAACTTCGCAGGATCAGACTCAGACTGCAACCTAACACAGCACACTCTGACAACTTGAGGACGTGGTATTACATACCGACAACGCTCAACTTGAACCGCGGATCATGTCCCAGCCAAAGGAGATCGGCACTCTGGTCGTCGTCGTGTTGAAAGCTCAGCACCTCCACCAGCCATCGTTCTATAAACAGGATCCATATGGCCAGGTGTCCCTCTCTGGCCTGAAGAAACAAACCAAGGTCGACCCAAAGGGTGGACAGCATCCAGTATGGGACGACGAGTTCCGGTTTCCGGTCCTGGCCGACGTAGGGAAAGACAAAGTAAACAGGTCCTTGGAGATATCATGTTACAAGAAGGAACAACGAGGGGAGGATACCCTTCTGGGAACGGGTACAGTGGACATCGAAGAAACGCTTAAGAGCGGCGAGTTCGATGGTATGCAGTAGATCTTTCACTCGGATGTTCCGTCGTAACTGACGAGAACGCTGGTACCCCTAGACTGGGTCCAACTTGAAACATCGGCAGGCGCTAGAGGAGAGGTCTATCTTGAGATGACTTTCTATGCAAATTCTCCACCACCTCTGACCCGTCGTCCTACGAAGCTTAACCCATCCGATCGGCTTGCGCGTCCTGCTGGTCGACAATCGACGCCCAAATCGACATCACCCGCCACCACCTTACCCCCTCCGGCTATTACTGGAGACAGAAGATCAAATCAGCCACCTGCGGGACAGATACCGTCATCGCTGATTGCTGCGCATGGTAAAAGCCATGGAGCCAAGCAAGCACCGGCGAATAGTGGTGTAAAACATAAGGACGACCCGCTTCCGCCACCCCCAGCCAACAACGACTCAACTGACATCGGTTCTGGAAAGAACCTAGGGCTCCCTGCTGCCCTTCATCCCGGAGGACGCACTGGTCTGAGGCCCGCGACAGCACCGAATCAGAATCGGGTGACGGGCACGGGTCGTCCATCTTTTGAAATTCTTCCTAACAACCCTCATAGGAGGACTTCGAGCGATACACCGGCCCTTCACGCAGCACCGTCTCTACCATTTTCTCAACCAGAGACTGTCGTACGAGCCTACACTTCCGATCCAGCAACCATGCCAGCGACGAGTGTTGGCTCAATGCCCTCTATCTTTGTAGAAGTGCCTTCTGAAGACCATCCCCGTCCGGCATTCCCCATCCCGCTCACTTCGCCGCTGGGCCTTGCTCAAGAGTATGAACCACGAGGTATTTCTGGGCCATACGATTCGTCGACCTACGGACCTCCTCCTAGCCATGTCTATGCGCAGCCAGGCTCTCAGGCTTACATACCCGCTGCTAATCAGCCCTACCCGCAGTCATTTTCTCCGTCTCAACCTCCGATGCCGTTTCAGAGTCTCCATACACCACTTGGACAGCCTCAGCGACTCTTCGACGTGTCATCTCCCCCTAGCACATCTCCCCTCCCGCAACAGTACGCTCAATATTCCACTGGATCCCATCCTTCGCCCCCACATCAAACGTATCCCCACCTACAGAGTACTCAGCCTCAACTGCAACTTTATCCATCGCAATATTCTTCATTTCCTTTGCAACAGACACCATACCCACCACCACAGCAACAACAGCAACCTTACTTGCCGCCGCAACAACACAATCCTCAACTAATTCCCTACACTCAGATTCCGCACCTTCCCCAGTCACCACCACAATACCAAGAACCCAGTTACCCAGGCTTTTTCCCGAGTAGCAAACCCGCTGTTGCACCGCCACAGCAACCATCCTTATACTCTCAAACCGTGAGTCCACCCCTCTTCCGACTATCAATACCTTTATCTCATTACCGCATCTATCAAGCAGCCTCAACAGTCATACGTTGCAGCAGCAGTTCCTCCTCCTCCTCCTCCTCCACCACCACCACCACCTCCTCTTCTTCCCGCATCGATCCAGTTACCAAGTTCCCAGCCAGTTTCCTCTCGCCAGCCTCAGTCATGCTTGTCATCCCTGCCCCCGCCGCCCCCGCCCTTGTATGGTCCAAATGGTCCTTCTATCCCGGTTTCCGCTGCGCAGCTTCCATGGACGCCTGTATTACCAGCAGTGCCAAGCCAGGGTCCGATTCCTCCACCTGATTCCTCGCTGCCAAAGAGTCTCTCTCCAATTCCTCCCTCACCTGAGCCTCTGACTACTTCACCAGTATCCTCTTTGGTTGGCCCAGCCGCCGCATTTGTGGTTAGCACAGCCACAACTACCAGAGATGTGGGCGTGACGGGAGGGGAAGCCGAGACAGGCCCAGTTGCTTATGCAGAAGCAGGAAAACCGCAGGAACAAGGCAAGGAAGCCATCGAGGAGGGACATGAACAATTGGAGCGGCTGAAGGATACTAAGCAGCAAGAATCGCATGAAGACAGCGGTCATCAGAATCAGATAGAGGAGGACGAACGACAACGCAGCGAAGATATGCGGAAACAAGAAGAGCTTAGGAAACAGGAGGAAGATGAGCGGGAAAGGCTGGAGGAAGAAGCGCGCAAAAGAAAGGAAGAGGAACAACTAAGGAGAGAAGAGGAGGAGGAGGAACGCAAGAGGCAGGAGGAACGCAGGATACGGGAGGAGGAAGAGAATAGAAGAATAGAGGAAGAACGGAAGAGGCAACAGGAGGAGGAGCACAGAATAAAGGAGGAAGAACGCAGAAGAGATGAGGAGCGTAGAAAGCAAGAGGAAGAACGCAGAATAAGGGAGGAAGAAGAACGTAGAAGAGAGGAGGAGGAGCGCAAGAGGCAGGAGGAGGAGGAGGAGCGCAGAAAGCAAGAGGAGGAACGCAGAATAAGGGAGGAAGAAGAAAGTAAGAGAAAAGAAGAAGAACTCAGGAGGCGGCAAGAGGAAGAGCTCAAAAGGCAAGAGGAAGAACGTAGAAGGGAGGAGGAACGCAGAAAACAACAGGAAGAAGAGCGCAGAAGGCAAGAGGAAGAACGAATTCAACGTAAACGAAAGGAGGCAGAGCGTCGCCGCGCTGAGGAAGCAGAAGCCGAAAGAAGATGGCAAGAGCAATTGACTCGGATTAGAGCACGCGCTGAACAAGAAGCTGCTGATGCAGCCTTTGCGCGTGCTCAGATGGAGGCAGATGAGGCAGAGCGACGGAAGCAAGAAGAGGCAGATCTCGCACTCGTGCGACAAGTACAAGAAGAGGCAGAACTAGAAGAGAGACTCACACACGAAAGGAGGCTACAGGAAGAGGCAGATATGGAAGTTGCGAGACGTGAACAGGCTCACGAAGAGGAGTTAGAGAGGAAAAGACAAGAAGAAAGGAGGAGGAAGATGGAGGAGACCGATCTTGAGCTGGCGAGAAGGCTAGACGTGGAGCTCAATTTGCGCGCAGAAACCAGCAGTGATCAGAGCCAGCAGAGGAGAGCAGCTAGACATAATAGGCGTTGACGAGAATCACGTCCTCTTTCACTATACCCACCTCTCTTAGAACACTTTTCTCTCTTATTAGGTAATCTTTGAAGGTGCAAACCCCATTCGTTCGGATCGAGCCCGACAGGTAGTGTTCTACGAACAGGACGTCATCATAAAACTCGCTATCGACAACGGCTTCACACACCTTGACAGCGCCCAGGGATATTCCCGCTTGGAACTCTATATTACCACCAAACTCAACAAACTTCAATGGGTCCTGGACAGACAGCTAAGACGCGACTCGAGGAATTCAGAGGTAAACCAGTTACTGAAGGACAGGTGCTCACTAGGTGGCTGCAGCAAAGGGGCATCCTAGTGGTATCTGCTATCCGCACACCGTTAAAGAGACTCGCCGAACAACCGAACTTTAGCACATCATGTAGGGTAGAGAGAATTAAGAAATACTTGGACGCCACCAACGTCCCTGAACCCCGAGTAGCTTCAGTCAGTAGATGCTGCTAGGGACTCAGCTTCAGAAGAGATTCTTCGTGAGTGTCCTTCGGCGACGAACGGTGGACTATCCTGATCCACTCCAGTGATCGAGCGATGCATCACGACCCCTCAGATAAGCGAGATGAAGTTAGTGCACAAATGTGTTGACTAGAGAGATCTGAATATAATGTCAAAGCGGGGAAGAATAACAATATATCAAAGCTTGGACAGCACTGCGGCCGTTGCTTGAAACCATGCGTGACTAAAGCATGGACTTAACCTAAAAGGCCTTTCACATATCTCAACAACTCTCGACCCTATATAAATGCCATTGTCAGTGACATCCAAGAAACCGACGCTTCATACTAACCCCATTATTTTTGACGCCAGCTACCATGTCCTCGACTTCTTTCAACTCTATGGAAGATGATGGGTTATCAAGGTCGTCCCTAGGCAGAAACCGAGAAAGACGTTGCCGTTGACTGAGTTCAAAACGCTGAACAACAGTCAATACCGCTCGCCAACCCTCTGTCGTGCTCCCCTCCGAGTCGATGACAGGTGAACGCGAGAATGAAGGAACCACCGACGAACGGACCACGTAAGGACAGTAGGATCGATGTTCTTTCGCCAGATCAAATTCTCTTCGGCGTTCACAGGACGCTGATGGTGCCACAGTATCGTTCCTAGAGTACCCCCAAAGGCCGATCCGTCTGTGACAGAGTATGCAGTACACAACTGGAGCGTCTCTTGGAATAGCGAGCGCAGTGGAATGGTCAGACCGCGGGTTTCTTATACGCGAAGATACCCGTGCGCGGTCGGGTGATACGGTAAATTGGGAGATGCTCATTGGGGATGAAATAGATGGTGTTGATGCACTGGCCCACTCTCGCATGTGGCTTGAAACGGAACTGGTACGCGAAAGCGATGGGGTCGGAGGCCGAGAAGCGGAAGGACCATATGACCCTGCGCGCGAAAGGAGCAGAGAGGATGCATGGGAGAGATCGCTGCTCGTCATGATCGGCGCTGGAACCCACCCAAAGAGGGCCACGACGACGGCAATGTCCGAAGGGGTTACGGGATAAGCGGTCTCGCCGACATCCATGTCAGAGCCAGGATCCCTTATTTCGGATTCCGTTGCAAAGATGGAATGTAGAGAACTCAGTTCTGAGGCGGTCTAAAGATCTTTGTCAGGCGTAGCCTGTGAGAGGTGATGAAACATACAAGTGGATGCTTGATGGCCACGTTGGCAAGTATGGGTTCAAGGGATACAGCCATGGTTCTCAATTGGCGAACCATCACAGCAGGCGTCTGAAGAGGTACCCGATAGATCGAGGCTAAGAGAAAAAAGTCGTGATCCCATGCTGAAGAGAGGACAAATGTTACTCACACTCACACTGCCTGGTTTTCCAGGGACATCCGTCCTTGTGCATTTCCACGAGATCGATGCGTTGTCTCTCGATTAATGAACGAGCTACAGACATGGACCTCAGTAGGTGCACTACACCAAACCTACCTTCTTACCTGCATCTTTATTCATGCCCTCACGACTGGCAAGCACCCAAGATATGTGGCATAGTCCGCAGACGAGTCTGTCTTTTCCATCATTAATCCAGCCACACCTTGCCGCTGCAACGGTGTCTATTTGGGGTGGTTTGTTGGCATATGTAGTGATTTTGTAAGTGGCGAGGCGGGAAAGGAAGGAATCCGTGGAAGAAGGTCTGTACTCAGATACCGGCTTAGCGGGAGGTGTCGATGTGAAATGAGGAAATGATGTTTTTTGGGGCCGCGACACAGATCGTGCAAGGATGGAAGCAAGGTGAGGTGCGCTTTTTGAGATATCTAATACTGGTGCACTGGATGAATGACGCTTCAGAGGTGTGAAATGTTTACTACGCCAACGGACTGACGCGGAAGAAGGTTGTGATTGTTCCTTGGGCGTCGCGGAAAGTTTTACCAACATTGAATATACTGAGCCAGTAAGGCGAGGTCGTTTCGACGGTGTCGGTGTCTCGAAGGCAGTTGCCAGAGATGGGGACACAGCAGTCCCGTCCAAAGTGCGGATTGCATCTTCGAGCTTTCGCTGCGGAACAAGTATTTAACATGGTGCAGAGATGTAAAAATTTATAGCGAACCTTTGTTGTGCGCACCGAGGATGCTGAGGAAGATGGCGTTGGTTCGGACATGGACAGAATGGACAACGGCGTGCGCCACTAGCGATTGGTCAGACAAGGGGTACATTTCCTTAACAAGAAATGACCCTCGGCACCCTAGTGGGTCAGATCCATTCTTGCGCCCACTCACACCCACTGGATCCTCTTGCTCTCAGTGCCCACCCCGCGCAGCTCGCTCGACGGATCCAGCTGCACGGCGGGTCGGAAAGCTACTGCTTCCCGGGCTCAGTCCCATCTGCGCGCTCGCTACACGCTGCACTTCACATGACATCGCGATAATGATCGAAATTCACGGGTTCCTTGGTTATGAAGGTTTGACACACAGAACACACTTCCATCGCACATTACTGGTCGTACCGCATTCAATGTGTGTCAACATAGTTTCTAGCGACACCACAATTACATGTTAGTGCACACGGTTGCGGCTCGTGCATCACATATCACATCTCCATTAGTCGGCGGACGATCCTTGCGTGAGGTTAAGACGTACAGTATGTGAACGAAGATAAGACATGAGGTAAGGACCTACTTTCCATATTCAAATTGGTGACACTGTGGCCATAACGATTGGTACCGGAAACATTGTAAGTGTAGCCTTCAGTCCATTTTCTGGTAACCACTTCAGTGACACATTAAAAAGAGGCATGCGTTCGACCACGTCGCTGATAAGGTAATTCGTTATGACCACGATTGGCATCGATGACCCTAATCATCGTCAAGAGAAGAGGCAAGGCTGCGGTGTGTTTGGAGCATGTAGATTATGCGACTGTCATGACTCATGAGGCCCGTCCGCCCGAGATATCGAGACAAGAGGTGCTCCTGTCGCAATGTATTGTCCAGCACGTTAACAAAGGAGCACAAGATTCTGGAAACCCTCCGAACCCCGGGAAGTCGGAGAAGGGCTGCTTGGGCGTAATTATGTAATTTGACACTCTGACTGTAAATGCCAAAGTACGTATAAATCCACGTGACCTGATGTTTTTTGGGGAAGCAACGCGCGGCAGTATACGCCAAACCAAAAAAAATTGGGACTGGGGTGCATATAAAACCCCTCCCGAGTCGCCACCATTCTTTTCTCCGTACCCCTTCTGTCCGTCATCCATTGCAACACCCAAAAATGTCTGTTCCCAATGGCGAGGCAGTCCGCGAGTCTGCCATCTCAACGCGTCCTTTAGTGATCGCTGTTTCAAACACTAGAGTACGCGTGCATAAATCGTATCGTGTCGACACTTGCTCATCTCTCGTCGTACCTTTAGGTCTCGATCCCAGTCTGCGCCAATGGCGACGTGTGGATTACAGCTGAAGTCCTTCGGGATGAGTTCACGCATATCCAGAAGCAAGTCGATACCTTAGACGACGCTACAGATCATCAAACCACCCTTCAACTAGAGGTCGATTTATTTGCACGCTTTTTGTCTTTTGTCGCACAGAGATTGTCTGATGATTCCCAATCCACAAAAGCGCGCACCTCCCTCCTCCTTCACGTCTTCACGCATTTTGTCTCTTCATACCTCTCCGACACCGACATCTTCTCTTTCGTGAAGCAATTTGATGCTACGATCCGTACTTCGGTGTTGTCATCCTTCTTTACCTCGCGTGCAGCTCTCGAGCAACACAACGTTGCTGATATTCCCAAGCCACCCATTTCCGCTCTTCTTTCCGCCTCCTCCGATGGAGAGGCCTCCATATATGCGCTCTTCGGTGGCCAAGGAACCAACGAAGTCTACTTTGACGAACTCCAAACACTCTACGATACCTATAAGCCATATGTTTCGCCCCTAATCACTGCAGTTACGAACGAGATACTTGTCCCGCTCGTCGCAGCACATCAGGCGTCAAGTTTCTATAATTACGGCATGGATGTCGCATCGTGGCTCTCAGGATCAGTCCCGCGCCCGCCAGTCGCGTACCTTGCATCGATTCCCAATTCACTCCCTCTCATTGGCCTGACGCAGCTCATACAATACCTAGCTATCTGCCGCGTCTTAGGACTCACTCCTGGTCAACTTCGCGACCATATCGCCGGTACGACAGGTCACTCGCAGGGCGTTGTCTCTGCTATAGCCATATCCGCCTCCACCTCTTACGATTCTTTTGACATCAATGTGAAGAAAGCAATTCGCTGGTTATTTTTCTGCGGCATGCGAGGTCAAGAGGCGTTTCCTGTGTTGGCACTCGAGCCTAGTATTGTCCAAGATGCTATCGAAGGTGGTGAGGGCCAGCCTTCACCCATGTTATCCATCAACGGTCTTTTACTTTCGGCGTTACGTCCACACATCGAGGCGACAAACAAACACTTGCCCCCAAATTCTCAGTTGGCGATTTCTCTGTACAATGGTCCAAGGAATTTTGTCGTAACAGGGCCTCCTCGTGCGCTGTATGGCTTGGTAACAAACTTGAGGAAGGTCCGAGCTCTTAGCGGACAAGACCAAAACAAAATCCCTTACTCGCAAAGGAAACCTACATTTGGTGTCCGCTTCTTGGTCGTCAATGCGCCTTACCATAGCTCTTACTTGGACAGTGCCACCGACAAGTTGTGTAACGGAGATCTAGATGGCGAAGAACTTTGGACTCCCGATGAACTTGGGATTCCTGTCTTCAACACCGACGATGGTGGGTTATATGCGTGACTTCCTCTTCCATTTTCACTGAACGACCCCGAAGGTTCCGACATGCGCGAGAGCTCGACGTCGATTACTCGATCATTGTGTGATCAAATCTTTACATCACCCATTCACTGGGATCTTGCGACCGCGTTCCCAGAATCCGCAACTCATGTTATTGACTTCGGGCCAGGTGGCTTGAATGGCATTGGTCCTCTTACTGCTCGCAACCTTGACGGCCGTGGAATCCGTGTCATCATACTGGGCGACAACGGTCGCGGTGAGGCTGAGTTCTCCGACATCGAAGACGTTCAATACGAGGAGTGGTGGAGCAAGAAGTACGCACCCGGGCTTGTCAAGACAAGGTAGGAAAATCACCATGGTGTTTCTTGCAATTCTGATGTTTTGTCTTAGCGACGGAAAGATTCACTTAAATACCCCTTTCTCGCGATTGCTGGGCAAGGCTCCAATCATGGTTGCGGGTATGACGCCCACCACTGTCAAGGCAGGCTTCGTCTCTGCGATTCTTTCGGCCGGTTATCATGTCGAACTTGCTGGCGGCGGCCACTATAACCCGGCGGCGCTTCGCACTAAGGTCGCTGAAATTCAGTCCAGAATCCCCCCCGGAGTCGGCCTTACTCTGAACTCCCTGTATATCAATCCTCGTCAATTCGGTTTTCAATTCCCTTTGTGGCAGGAGATGCGTCGCGAGGGTTTACCAATTGAAGGTTTCTGCGTCGCGGCTGGTATTCCTAGCACAGAGAAGGCTGCTGAAATCATTGGTGGGCTACGCAGCGCAGGTATTAAACACGTTTCATTCAAGCCAGGCTCTGTGGAGGGTATACGCCAAGTCGTAAACATTGCTGCCTCCAACCCGGACTTCCCGATCATTCTGCAATGGACTGGTGGTCGCGCTGGGGGCCACCACTCGTACGAAGATTTCCACATGCCTATATTGAAGACGTACAGTTCTATTCGTCAGCAAGATAACCTTGTCCTTGTCGGAGGGTCCGGTTTCGGTGGGGCCGATGATCTTTGGCCGTACCTAACAGGCGATTGGTCGAAAGACCTTTTCAATACGCAACCTATGCCATTCGATGGTTTCCTATTCGCCAGCCGTGTCATGGTAGCTCAGGAAGCCCACACGAGTTCTTCTGTCAAAGATCTTATTATTGCCGCGCCTGGTGTCGATGACAAGGATTGGGAAAAGACCTACGTCAAACCCACTGGTGGCATCCTTACCGTTCGTTCAGAGCTCGGCGAGCCCATCCATAAGATCGCTACGCGGGCGGTCAAGCTTTGGAAGGAGTTTGACGACACCGTCTTCAATCTACCGAAAGAAAAGCGTAGTGCCTGGTTGGCTGAAAATAAAGCCGATATCATTCAGAAGTTAAACAGGGATTTCGCAAAACCATGGTTCGGATGGAAGAAGGACGGTAGTGTTGCTCTCGACCTTGGTGATATGACCTATGAAGAAGTCACGCTTCGAATGATCCGCCTCATGTATGTTGTTCACCAAGACCGATGGATCGACCTCAGCTTGCGCAACTTGACCGGCGATTGGCTGAGGCGTGTCGAGGAACGCTTTGCAGGTGTAGACGGCGGCCCCAAACTCAGTATTCTGCAGAGTTTCAACGAACTCGACAATCCATCCGCTTTTGTTGATGCTTTCTTCGTCAAGTATTCCGACGCAACCCGCCAGCTTCTCGCTGCGGAGGATCGCGCCTATTTCCTTACCATCTCCCAACGTCCGGGACAGAAACCGGCGCCTTTCATCCCTATTCTCGATGCTCATTTCGAGGTTTGGTTCAAGAAGGTCAGAATTCCATGCGTTAACGATTTCCACACCTAATACTAGCCTCGATTAGGATTCTCTGTGGGCTGCGGAAGATATTGAAGCGGTGTTCGACCAAGATCCCCAGCGCGTGTGCATTTTGCAGGGCCCCGTCGCCGTTAAACGCTCAACAGTCAAGGATGAGCCTATCGGAGAGCTTTTGGGCAACGTTACCGCCAAGCTTATAGAAAAACTTCTAGAGCGCTACTATGGAGGGGATGTTTCCAAAGTTCCCACCATTGACTACCTCGCTCCCGCGGCTGAGGAGGTGGATATTCCTGACGAGGTTGAATGTGAAGAATCTTCCACCTCCACCACTTACAAAATTGGCGACACCATTCCTGAAACCTCAGAGTGGCTTGAGGCAATTTCTGGCTCGGATTTAAATTGGCTCAAAGCTTTGTTGACTTCGAAGACCATTTCTCAAGGTCGAATGTATATCGACAATCCTCTTCGTCGAACCCTTGCTCCGCGCCGTGGACAACGTATTGTGGTGGATACCGAGGACGGATTACCGACTTCAGTGAAGGTCTATGGTGCAGGACGATCCTGTGGTCCTCATAAGGCCGACTTCAAGGCTGTCGAGATCGCCTACACCGCATCGTCCGGTTTGATTGATGTGACGTTCTTCGAGGATCGTCAGGATGTGTCGGTCCCTTTGTTTTTCCAGTTCAAATATGTCCCGAGCATGGGTTCGATACCTATTCACGAAATATCCGAGGGGCGCAATGGCCGCATCAAAGACTTCTACTGGAAATTGTGGTTTGGGGAAGACCGGTCGAGACCGGACCTTGATGTCCACGAGACGTTCATTGGTCCGGAAGTCGTGATTTCCGCTGAAGATGTCGAGAACTTCTGCAACGTCATCGGGAACCAGAACGAGGCATTCAAGACTGCGCGTGCCGAAACTGTCAAAGCCCCGATGGATTTTGCTATTGTGACGGGTTGGCGGGTAAGTCCCTCGAGTACTATTGCACAGTTAAAATGGCTCAGAC
Organism: Leccinum subgranulosum; assembly: GCA_038091575.1. Lineage (NCBI taxonomy): Eukaryota > Fungi > Basidiomycota > Agaricomycetes > Boletales > Boletaceae > Leccinum > Leccinum subgranulosum. The sequence continues at coordinate 67,088 of JBBPOS010000070.1, read as the reverse complement.
CCTGGCTAGGCTATCATGAGGTCCATATTCCCCGATGCGATCGACGGTGACCTATTGAAACTTGTCCACCTATCCAATGGCTTCCGTCTGGTTCCAGGTGCTAGGCCGTTGGAGGCAGGCGACGCATGTATTGCAGACGCTCGTATCACATCCGTTAAGAACACGGATGCTGGCAAGGTTGTTCGAGTCAACGGCCATGTTTTCCGCGACGGTCAACCAATCATCGAGGTTGTGTCATCTTTCCTCTACCGCGGACGTTTCGACGACTATGTGAACACCTTCGAGACGGTAGATGAACCCGACTATGTCTTCCAGTTGCACAATGATGCCGCTGTCGGCGTACTTCAGTCCAAGGAATGGCTATCATGGGAAGATGAAACTATTCCTCCCAAGGCCGGTATGACTCTCGTGTTCCGTATACAGTCTCAGGTCACCTTCAAGGACAAAACTTCGTATCGTGATGTTTGCGTTAGTGGAGACGTATACATGCGCGATCAGCTCAAGCGGCTGAAGAAGGTCGCTTCGGTGGAATTCAATCAAGAAGGATGCCAAGGCAACCCCGTGGTGGCCTATCTTCAGCGCCACGGCGTTCCCGAAGGTCGACTCACGCCCCTGACAAATGAAGGATACACAATTTCGAACAACGCCTCGACCACCTTTACTACTCCTTTATCCAACGAACCCTACTCGATCATATCCGGCGATTTCAACCCTATCCATGTGAACCCGTATATCTCGGACTTTGCTTCTCTTCCCGGAACCATTACCCACGGCATGTGGTCAAGCGCTGCTACACGACGCTACGTTGAGAACATTGTTGCCGAAGGCAATCCAGACAGAGTAATCGCGTAAGGCATCTGTGTCTTGGTTGAGTTCATGCTCATACACTTCTATAGATACGATGTTTCGTTCGTCGGTATGGTCCTGCCAGGGGATGAATTAACGGTCAAGATGCGCCATATCGGCATGCGGGATGGTAACATGGTCGTCAAAGTGGAGACATCCAACCAGCGGGACGAAATGGTTCTCGAAGGCACCGCAGAGGTTGCCCAGGCTACCACAGTATACGTATTCACAGGTCAAGGATCACAGGAACCAGGAATGGGCATGGACCTTTACAACAGCTCCCCTGCGGCTCGTGCGGTCTGGGACGGCGCCGATGCCCACCTTCTTGCAGTTTACGGGTTCTCAATCATCGAGATCGTCAAGGACAATCCAAAGCAGAAAACTATCCATTTCGGTGGTATCAAGGGTCAAGAAATCCGTCAGCGTTACATGGATATGACATACGATACCATGGACAAGGATGGCAAAGTCAAGACGCTCCCTCTTTTCGCTGACATTGACATACGCACCCCCAAGTACACCTTCAGCCACCCCAACGGCCTACTTTTTGCCACGCAATTCGCTCAGATCGCTCTAGTTGTGACAGAAAAGGCCGCTTTCGAAGACATGCGTGCCAAAGGCTTCGTGCAGAAAGATTGTGCATTCGCCGGTCACTCGCTTGGAGAGTACTCTGCACTTGCCTCTATGGCTGATGTTCTCCACATCTCAGCACTCGTCGACGTCGTGTTCTATCGTGGTATAACCATGCAGCGCGCCGTCGAACGCGATGCTCATAACCGGTCCAACTATGCCATGTGTGCTGTGAATCCGAGTCGTATCTCGAAGACTTTCACCGACGCCGCGCTGCGTGAGGTTGTTGACACTATCTCTACGCGCACGAGCACTCTCCTTGAAATCGTTAACTACAATGTCGAGGTAAGTCTCTTAAGATGTACTCGCGAGTGCAATCTTTTTCAACAAATCGTTTCAGGGTCAACAATATGTTTGTGCGGGAGAGTTGGTTGCATTGCAGACGATGACCAATGTGTTGAATTATTTGAAGGTTCAAAAGATCGACATTGCCAAGGTACGTACCTTCTCTGAGGACTGTATGAAGGATGATTTGATTTAACGCATGCAGCTCACCGAGACCTTCACTGTGGAAAAAGTGAAGGAAATGTTGAGCGACATCGTCTCGGAATCGTTCGGTCGCGCCAAAGAGCTTCAGGAGTCTGAGGGATACATCAAACTTGAACGAGGCTTCGCAACAATTCCTCTTCCTGGTATCGATGTACCTTTCCACTCTAGATACCTTTGGGCGGGTGTTATGCCGTTCAGGGCTTGTGAGTTCAGCTCATCCTCCATACTACGCAGCGCTAATGAAGCCTTGTGTCAGATTTGTCCAAGAAGATCAACCCCTCCCTGCTCAATCCCGATATGTTGGTGGGAAAATACATCCCAAATTTGGTCGCCAAACCATTTGCTGTCACCAAGGAGTACGCGCAGCTGATTTACGATCAAACGTCTTCGCCTCGCTTGGACAAAGTGCTCAAAAAATGGGACCAGGAAAGTTGGGCATCACCCGAACAACGGCAAAAGTTGGCGTATACAATCCTTGTGGAGCTGCTGTCCTACCAATTCGCGTCGCCAGTTCGTTGGATTGAAACGCAAGATCTGCTGTTCACGCATTACCACTTCGAACGTTTTATTGAGATTGGTCCATCACCCACTTTGACCGGCATGGCGACACGGACATTGAAAGCCAAGTACGAACCTCAGGATGACGCTGTTAGCCGCAAGCGGGCAATTCTTTGCCACGCTAAAAACGCTCGCGATATCTACTATCTCTTTGAAGATGAAGCTCAGCCTGTCCCCACGCCCGCCGTTCCTGTTGTTCCCTCAGCACCCACTCCCACTCCTGCTCCACCGCCTGCTGTCGTAGCCGCTCCTACGGAAAGCGTTGCTTCTGTTGAGGATGTACCTCTCAAGGCTGCTGATATCCTTCTCTACATCATCGCTCAAAAGTTGAAGAAGAAGGTCGAGGAAGTTCCGCTCACAAAATCAATCAAGGACCTTGTTGGTGGAAAGTCTACCCTCCAGAACGAAATTTTGGGTGACCTGCAGCTCGAGTTCACGTCCGCACCGGAGAAGGGTGAAGAGCTTCCACTCGAAGAACTCGGATCCGCTCTAGGTATTGGACATTCCGGAATTCTCGGCAAATATACGTCCGGCCTCGTCTCCCGTCTTATTGGCGGAAAGATGCCTGGAGGATTCAATGCTTCCGCAATCAAGGGTTACTTGTCAAAAACTTGGGGACTGGGCTCCTCACGTGCCGACAGTGTTCTCCTACTTGGAACCACTATGGAGCCTGCCAAGCGTTTGTCATCTGAGACCGAGGGCAAAGCATGGCTGGACACCGTAGTTGGTGCATACGCTCAGCGCTCTGGCATATCCTTATCCAGTGGACTTTCTGGTAGTGGCAGTAGCGGCGGGACCGGAGGTGCCACGATCAACAGCGAAGAGTTTTTGAAGTTCAAAGCTGAACAGGATCGTTTTGCTGCTCAACATATCGAGCTTTACATGCGTTACCTCAATCGTGATTCTCGTGCTGGAGAAATTGCTTTTGACAAGGAGAAAGCCGCGTCCGCACAGCTCCAGGCCCGACTCGATGCGATCGCACGAGAGCATGGCGACTCATACGTTGACGGAATACAACCTGTCTTCGATCCATTGAAAGCCCGCCATTTCGACTCGTCTTGGAATTGGGTTCGTCAAGACGCGTTGTTGATGTACTACGACATCATCCATGGCCGTCTAAACACCGTCGACCGGGAACTCACCGCTCGTTGCATTGCTCTTCTCAATAGGGCAGATCCTGAACTCTTGACCTACATGCAGTATTACATCGATCGCTGTGACCCGAGCAAAGGCGACACGTATGCTCTTGCGAAACAATTTGGTCAGCAACTCATTGACAACACGAGAGAGATCTTGGGCCAACCCCCTGTTTACAAAGATGGTAAGCGGCTAGGCTCTCATTGTTATCCGCCTAATCAATTCTGTTTCGCAGTGACATTCCCCACTGCTCCCCACACCGAGGTCACGGCAAAAGGCGAAATCATTTATACTGAGGTGGTACGAGAAAACGTCCGCAAGTTGGAGGCATACGTCGAAGAAATGGCTAGCGGCGATACTATTTCCACTGTCAACATTCAGAAAGTTCAAGAAGACGTTCTCAAGCTATGGACTGTCGTCAAATCGCAACCTGGAATTAGCCAAGACCAGAAGAACCGCATCAAAGCCTTGTACGAAGGTGTTGTGCGTTCTCTCAGGAAAGGCCCCGAGCAAACCCGAACGCGTATGCGAAACCGCCGTTCATCGTCTCAGTTCCTTCGACCCCAAGTCTCCGCAGTCACTCCTGTATCCGACGATAAGGTACCACTTCTGCACCTCAAACGCAAAGTCGGGATCAACTGGGAGTATTCAAGCAACCTGACCGGCGTATACCTTGACATCTTACATGAAATAGCAACGTCAGGTACAACATTCAAGGATAAGAACGCCCTTCTTACTGGTGTTGGGAAGGGTTCCATTGGTGTCGAAATTCTCAAGGGTCTGCTTGCCGGTGGTGCTCACATCGTCATCACCACTTCCCGCTACAATCGCTCGACTGTCGAATACTACCAATCTATCTACCAAAGTTACGGAGCACGGGGTTCGGCTTTGACTGTCGTCCCTTTCAATCAGGGCTCAAAGCAAGATGTGGAGGCGCTCGTCGACTACATATATGCCACACTGGGAATGGACCTCGACTACATCCTTCCTTTCGCCGCGATACCAGAAAATGGTCGAGAAATCGACGGGTTGGACGACAAGTCCGAGCTGGCGCATCGGATCATGTTGGTCAACCTTCTCCGAATTCTTGGTGCTGTGAAAACAAAGAAAGCATCACGTCAGTTTGTCACGCGGCCCACCCAGGTCATCCTTCCCCTCTCTCCCAATCACGGTCTGTTTGGCAACGACGGTCTATATTCAGAGTCAAAGATTTCACTAGAAACTCTCTTCCAACGGTGGAACTCCGAGAGCTGGGGAGAGTATCTGTGTTTAGCCGGGGCTGTGATTGGGTGAGAAATTTGCTATTGATGTCTTAGCGCGTTGCATGCTCACTTTGGAATATGTAGATGGACAAGAGGCACCGGGTTGATGGATGCCACAAATACTGTTGCACATGAGCTCGAGAGTCACGGCGTTCGCACCTTCTCGGCGAAGGAGATGGCATTCAACATCCTTGGGCTTATGCACCCCCTCCTCTTCAGCATCACACAGGTTGAACCAATATGGGCCGACCTGAATGGTGGAATGGATCGCCTACCCGACTTGGCTGAGATCACGACTCGCATTCGCCAAAGCTTAAACGAGAAGAGCGAGCTACGACGCGCCATTGCCAGGGACAATGCTCTCGACTTCAAGACCATCAATGGCGTTGAAGGCGAAAGGGTGCTGCAAACCGTCAACGTCATTCCCCGCGCCAATTTCAAGTTCGACTTCCCTGCGCTTGAGCCTGTAAGTTCCCTTGAGGAACTCAACAAACTTCGAGGTATCATCGACCTGGAAAAAGTCATCGTTATCACTGGATTTGCTGAAGTCGGTCCCTGGGGTAGCTCGCGCACGAGATGGGAGATGGAAGCGAGGGGGGAGTTTACCCTTGAGGGCTGCATTGAGATGGCTTGGATTATGGGCTTCATCAAGCACTTTGATGGCCGTCTCAAAGATGGTTCTTTATACGTCGGTTGGGTTGACGCGAAGACCGGAGAACCTGTCGACGACAAGGATGTGCGCGGCGGTTACGAGAAAGATATTTTGAAGCATGCTGGTGTGCGCATGATCGGTAAGCTCTCTTGGATTGAGCTCTTAGTTGAAGAAAATTAAGGTGTTCACAGAGCCTGAACTTTTCCGCGGTTACGATCCCAAGAAGAAAGTATTCAATCAAGAGATCGAACTCATCCATGATTTGGAGCCGATTGAAGTCGCTCGATCAGAAGCAGAAAAGTTCAAGTATGAGCATGGTGACAAGTGCGACATCTGGACCGCAGAAGGTGACCAATGGTTTGTCAAGTTCAAGAAAGGCGCTCGCGTCCTCGTCCCCAAGGCATTCCGGTTCAGCCGCTTAGTTGCTGGACAGATCCCAACAGGTTGGGATGCTGGGAGATACGGAATTCCAGCGGATATAGTCGCTCAGACAGACAGGGCCAGTCTTTGGGCGTTGGTGTGCACCGCAGAAGCCCTCAACATGTCTGGCATCACCGACCCTTACGAACTGTACAACCACCTTCACCCCTCCGAAGTTGGAACTTGTATAGGGAGTGGTATGGGAGGTACAGAGTCGCTCGCCAAGATGTTCAAAGACCGCCGAGAAGAGAAGGAAGTACAGAACGACATCCTCCAGGAGACGTGAGCACAACCAGTCTTCAGGCCGGATTCAATCGCTCACGCCGTTGTCTAGGTTTATTAACACTGTTGCCGGTTGGGTGAACCTACTTTTGATGTCCTCGAGCGGACCCGTGAAGATCCCTGTTGGGGCTTGGTGAGCGGTATAGTCTCTTTCCTCTCTCCTTTAGTTCATTCTCCTTCTAGCGCAACTGCCCTTCAGTCTCTCGAGATTGCATGCGATACGATTCTTTCCGGCAAGGCAAAGGTGATGATTGCTGGCGGTTTCGATGACATAAGCGAGGAAGGCTCTTTTGAATTTGCCAATATGAAGGCCACGAGCAATGCTGAGACCGAGTTGGCCATGGGCCGTGAGCCCACAGAAATGTCACGACCCGCTACCACCACTCGCGCAGGGGTAAGTAACCACTTCATTCTAGTGCACGCTTTTCTTGATCCAGTCGATTAGTTTATGGAGTCCCAAGGAACTGGTGTTCATATTGTCATGAACGCAAAGACTGCCATCGAACTTGGCGCTCCAATCCGTGGCATCCTAGCGTTCACCTCCACATCAACGTAAGTTTGTGAACCAATGATCTGCAAACCATGTATTCATTCATTTTAGCGATAAAGCAGGGCGTTCCATTCCCGCTCCTGGACGTGGCGCTCTCTCGGTCGCCCAAGAACTACCGTCTAAGTATCCTCTCCCATTGCTCGACCTTGGACATCGGTCCCGCCAGATTATGTTCCGACGCAAACAAATCGCAGAATGGCTCGATCATGAACACGCACAGCTCCGTGACGAAATTGTGGAACAGAAATCGAAGGATGGCATTTATGACGAAGATTACTTCGCGTCTCGCATTGCTGATATCGAGAAGGAGGCCCGCCGCCAGGATAAAGAGGCTTTGGCGACATATGGTATGCTTGAAGGGACTGACGCTCGAGTTGGACCCATGCGTCGTGCGCTTGCCGTTTGGGGTCTGACCGCTGACGACATCGGCGTTCTCTCGATTCATGGAACGAGCACCGGAGCCAACGAGAAGAACGAGACCGATATATGGCACAACATCCTCGCTACAATGTCTCGTACTCATGGTAACGCTGTTCCTGTCATGGCTCAGAAGAGTCTGCTTGGCCATTCGAAGGGCGGATCAGCAGCATGGCAGATGGCGGGTCTCATGCAGACTGTCAATACGGGCATTATACCTGGGAACCGTAACAGCGAGTACGTTGATGCATTCTCGTCAGCATATATCCATGATTAAGCTTTTCCACTCGTAAAGCAACATTGATGCAAGATTCGAGGCTCATCACTACCTCATGTTCCCTTCGAGGTCCATTCATACGGATGGAATCCGTGCTGGTGTCATGGTAGGTATAATTGTCCTTCCGTTTGCCTGGAATTCACGATTCTGCAGTCTTCTTTCGGCTTTGGTCAAGTTGGTGGCACTGCTGTCATTGTCCATCCTCGTTACCTCTTCGCTTCTCTGGACCCCTCCATCTATGGGTCCTACAAGTCTCGCAACCAGAAACGCTACCAGGAGGCTTACAAAGTCATGTCTGAGATGATGACGTCCAATTCCTTGGTTAGAATCAAAGATGGACCACCCTACAGCCCTGAGCTTGAGCAACCTGTCCTCATGAATCCTATGGCTCGTGCGACGTTTGATCCGAAGACACGCACCTACTCCTATGTCGCTAACTTGGACAAAGCTGTGCCATTTGACTCTGCCAACGCGAAGACTGTTGCCGAAACTTTCACATCCACCGATTCAGTCGTTGGCCTTGGCGTTGATCAAGGTGACACTTCTTTCATCGTCTCGTCCTTGGGAATCTCATCGTTTTTGTTTCGCTATTCAGAATTGATCTCCTCTATCCCGTCGTGGAACCCGACCTTTATTGAGCGCAACTTCACTGAAGCCGAAGTCACTTATTGCCGTGCACAACCATCACCTCCGTCTTCGTTCGCCGCGCGTTGGGTCGGGAAGGAAGCGACCTTTAAGTCAATGGGCGTATCATCGAAAGGCGCCGGCGCTGCAATGAAAGACATTGAGATCCTTCCCGACGAGGCTGGGGCACCAACTGTCATCCTTCATGGCGATGCTGCGGCTGCTGCCCAAAGCAAAGGCATCACGCGTATTCACATCTCTTTGAGTCATTCTGAGGTGCGTCAAACAGCAGATTGCAGAAGCGTTCGTCCACTCACACTCTTCGCAGACCGTCGCCGTCGCTTTTGCGCAATCCACATCGTAATTCGTAACATAATGACCGCATGCATGTATGTACCCAGCAACACTCATCATTTCCAGACTGCACCGCTGTAATAAGTACCTGTACACGATAACACCGAAATACATTCTTCGTTTTCCTCTCAACGCGAATAGAGGCCTTGGTTGACGATGTAGTCGGCGACCGTATTTGTGACCAGCCGCCTCCATGTCCCATCCCCTGTCACGACTTTCGTTCTTACGTCGGTGGAACTGTAAGTTTGCTCCTCAGCACCAATGTCGATAAATGCTATACGACCACTTGTTATGAATTGGTGTGCTACATCAGATTCGTCCTGGGTTTCCTGGAACGTCGCCTTGCTGGCGCCGGCGCTTCGCCTATATGCACAGACAATGTGACAATCTTCTTGATCTTGAGATAGGAACGTTTGGAGCAACTGGACCATATCCAGGTCAGAGGGATAGTATTTGGAAGAGAAAAGGCGGACGAGGGTATCAAAACCCATGAGAAAGGTCAGTTTCGGTGCAGGAAACAGTGGGTACGATGTGTATTGACGACCTGATATACTAGTACCAGTGTCGGGCGAACGAGATTCGATAAGCGCAGCAAGCCTTGCCTGGAGGAAGCGGAGTAAAACAGTCGATTTTCCGACGAACGTCGGCTCGTCTATGACCGCGATTGCAACGTTGCCGTTTATACGTGAGGATGTGCCACCTGATCCTGCGCCGTCGTCAACTGGGCGAACGTCGTGTGAAAGCAAGCGCATGATTTCGAGGCGTTGAACGAGTGTTGCATCTCCTGGCTCCAAAACTTTGTCCGCGTTTCGGACGGAGAGTAGGAATAACTGGGCGTCGTATGGCTCCGCAGGAACGGGGCTGACAGGGGAGTGATGGGACGACGAAGCCTGAGACGGCGGTGGAAGAGAGTTGGCGAGTGCTAAATGCGCCAGGGTCGGGGGATTGAACGAGGAATCGAGGACCGATATGCGAAGCGTGGGACGTGCGGGGGTGATCTTTCCCGGTCGGAATGGCCAGTGTTCGTGAGCCGTGTAGATGAGTTCGATTGGTGATGTTCCCAGCTGTACTCTCTGTAATAAATGCAGTGCGTGGCTGGCAAAACTAGGTGGTATTATGGATGGTGGAGGGTGGATCATCATGTACACTTTGGCTAGACTGGGAGAGAGGTCTCGGTACCGTCAAACGAATTATACAATGACCTGCAGCTTACTGTGAACAAGACGTCTCAGAGATTAGATAGAGAGAAATGCTTAGTCAGGTGACTCACAGCTTCTTCCACATTATCCGTCAACTTTGAATCAATCATGGAGAAGGATGCGGATGGTTTCTACGCACCCAAGACGGCTGAAGGTAGCAAATTGGTTTCAAGAACATCTGAACGCGAATACTGACTCAATCTAGTCGTGGACACCAAGCCGAACGCGAAAGAGAGTGAACCAAACAAGCCGGAAGACGCGGAGGCTACTAGATCAGGTGCACATGACGCAGAGACTACCGATCTAATATCGTCTAGCTTCGAAGTGACGGTGGGTTTGCCTCGCATGTGGAGTAGTTTTCCCGTTTACGACAATTCCTAGGTCACGCTAGCAGATCAACAAGCCGATCCAAACTCTCCTCTGTATAGTGCCAAATCATTCGAAGAGTTGGGCCTGTTAGTCGATCGACAGTCATGTCCACACGCTTTTCTGATAGCCGTCTGACCAGACATCAAGATCTGCTCAAGGGACTCTATGCGCTAGGATTTTCGAAACCTTCTAAAATCCAAGAACGCGCCCTACCGCTTCTTCTTTCGAATCCGTGAGCATTTATGGATGTAGGCGAGAAGTCCCTTTGCTGATCCATACCTCAGACCGCAAAATATGATTGGGCAGTCACAGTCAGGTACAGGAAAGACGGCGGCATTCGTCCTTACGATGTTGAGCAGAGTGGATTTTTCCCTGAACAAGACACAGGTGCGAGCAGAGAATGCATTCCTGTAAACTCGGCATCTGATTCACTCTTAGGCTATCTGTCTCGCTCCGTCACGAGAGTTGGCACGACAAATCATGTCGGTTGTCGTGGCAATGGGGAAGTTCACTACAGTTCAGACAGAATACGCCATCAAGGACAATCTTCCCAGAGATGTCACCAGGATAACAGCTCAAATCGTTGTCGGCACACCGGGTACCATGACCAATCTTCTCAAGCAGAGAGTCATAGATTCATCCAGCATCAAAGTTTTCGTGCTCGATGAAGCTGATAACATGCTTGACCAAGGTGGTCTTGGAGATCAAACGCTGAGAGTGAAAAAGTAATCCATTTACGAGGTCGCTTTCCACTTTGCTGATACCGTGTTTTGTTAGTCTCTTGCCTCGGACAGACCCTCCTCAAATCATTCTTTTCTCTGCCACGTTCCCTGACCACGTGCGGAACTTTGCCAACAAGTTTGCACCCAACGCCAACAAGATTGAGCTCCAAAAGGAGGAATTGTCTGTAGAAGGCATTCGCCAGTTCTACATGGATTGCCGTAACGAAGAACACAAATATGACATTCTAGTCTCACTATACCAGCTGTTGACGATTGGCCAAAGCATCATCTTTTGTGAGGTAGGTGATCGTCGTATTTCCAATCCGCTCAGAGTGAACTTTTATACTTTTTTTAGCATCGGCATACTGCGGACCGAATCTCGCAGCGAATGACTGTCGAGGGTCACAAAGTTGCCTCGCTACACGGTGCAAAGGATGCTTCCGAGCGCGATGCTATCATCGATAGCTTCCGGGAAGGTCGGGAGAAAGTCCTGATCACGACGAACGTCATCGCCCGTGGCATTGATATCCTTCAAGTGAACATGGTCGTCAACTACGATATGCCCTTGATGAACGAGCGCGGAAACACTCACTCTAACGACGGCAGGCCGGACGTTGAGACTTATATTCACCGCATCGGTACGTCCATCATGGAGTGTGGTGGCTTGATCGAGTCCATTTTGACGGACAAAATCCAGGGCGAACTGGGCGCTTTGGACGCAAAGGCATATCGATCAACTTTGTGCATGATAAGAGAACGTGGCTACAGATGGAGGAGATCGAAAAGACGCTCGGAAAGAGGATTATTCGAATTGAAACCAATGATCTGGATGAAATGGAAGATGTACGTTTTCTTTATGTGTCGTCTTCGGGTCATACCGACGGTTGTTTTCTCTCAACAGAAAATGAAGAAGGCCCTGAAATAAATTGCCGGACCCCATGCACATCTGTATTCACTTTGTCTTTGTGGCATTGCATTTGTTTTTCACTGTATAGTTTCCGCCTCCGAGTATTATATGAAATCACTTGGTGATCAAAAAGATTTTTCGGTGTGGGCGAGACCAGCGACCTGGCTTGATCGATCACTCGAGCGGTACCTCGGACGATCTGGAGCGGTCCCGGCTGACAGCCATCAACTCAGTACCATATGTGGGAAAGTGATGTCGTTGAGACACGGGTGAGGTGGCAGATTGCAGATGTCATCACAAGGGCAACAGTGAGCTGAGTTTCTACGTTGTACCTAGAATTTACAACCATATCGCGGTGTACAATAGCACGAGAAGCTTACCACGAACGTGGTCAAGCAGAGGGTGTGAAATTTGGAACGATTTGTTGCAGCAAGGTCAGACCCGGGATCGGAGTCTTTTGTTGACGGCTGAAAAACGGTTAAACGGAGACTGCACGCGAATGCGAAAAGAAATACTCACAGCTCCTGAACTGGGGGTAATCGACGATCAGATTGGATCTACCTGAAAGAGAGGCACATACCACGGATGATAAAGTTGGCCAAAACTGCCACGAATAGGAAGGCGCTGACAATGAGCGGACCGGCGATAGCATCTGCGCGGGCCTCAGGAGTAGAGCAAACAGAAGAAGGCGAAATACAGACCATAGTGGCCGGGATCACGCTTACGAATCATGGTGATGCGGGACTGGTAGAGGTAAAACCCGTATATCTAGAGGGAGAGGTACATGGGAGTTGAGAGCGTGGGGTATATATACGCACCAAGACGCCAATGCTGAGGGCAGCGTAGACGTACGCAAAGGCGCGGGATACGGGATTATTAGAGGCATTGAAGAGGGCAATGGCGAATGCCCCGATGAGAATGGCAGCTTGAAGCCAAGAAAGCCAGGCTGTAGAGAAGTTGAATGGGGAGATGGGGAGAGAGAAGGAGACAAACTTCGTTCGTTTGCAAACCAAACTTTTCCCTCTACCTTGATGGCTGTTGCGACCTTGATGGGTACGCGAACGGACTGGATTGCGTTGTAGTTTGGAACTTGTTGATCTGGTATATCATCTTGTCTGGTGTATTTCGCTGGACGAGGAGCGTTTTCTGGGAGCGATTCGAGTGCGGACGACGAGAACGGAAAAAAGTTTGACCATCGCGCGTTCTCTGTGGTCATGATGAATGAAAAGGAACACGTGAGATATTTCTGACGTCATTCGAGGACGTTCTGGGCCATTCGCAAGATAAAACGAGCCTGTCTGATCTTTTCGTTTCGTTCCTGCCTCGCACGATGGGAAAAGACTATTACGAGCTCCTCGACGTTCCCCGCTCAGCGTCAGACGATGATATAAAACGCGCTTACAAGAAAATGGTACGCATATTCACTCGCTTTCAAATCTTCCCCTTTTCCTCATCTCCACAGGCCCTCAAATGGCACCCCGATAGAAATCAGGGATCAGAGGAGGCATCCAAAAGGTTTAAAGAGGTTAGGCGCTCTCTTTTTCAACATCTCGCCAACTACCCCTATCTCTTAGATATCTGAAGCCTTTGAGGTCCTCAGCGACTCCAACAAGCGGGCCATTTATGATCAAGTAGGGGAAGAAGGTCTCAAGGGTGGAGGCGCACCCCCTGGAGCTGGTCCCTTCGGTGGCTTCCCTGGTTCTGGTGGCACCTTCACTTTCACCACCGGTCCTGGTGGCGGTGGTGGATTCGCTCCCTCAGATCCACAGCGAATATTCGAGTATGTACGAGCGGCCCTTGTCTAGTACACACATCCTAACTTGTTTTGCAGAGAAATATTCTCCAGCGGTGGTTTCATGGGCATGGGCGGCATGGGTGGAAGGCAACCAATGGGTTCCATGTTCGATGACGGTCCAGGTCCCTCCTTTTTCAATCCAGGAGGCACGCCCCAGCGCCCCTCAGCTCAACAACGTTCAACATCTACACCAGCACCCCAACCTGCAGAGATCACCCGTCCCCTCAAACTTTCTTTAGAAGAGCTCTATTCAGGCTGTACCAAACACCTCAAGGTCAACAGAAGGCTCTTGGATAACTCAACAGAGGAAAAGGTCCTCGAGATTCAGGTTCTTCCAGGTTGGAAGAGCGGTACAAAGGTTCGCTTCCCCCGCGCGGGCAACGAGCGACCAAACAGCGAGCCCCAAGACCTTGTCTTCGTCGTCGAAGAAAAACCTCATCCTGTCTTTACTCGCGAAGGTGATGACCTTGCATGCAGCCTCAAGATACCCCTGGTCGAGGCATTGACAGGCAGTGACACCAAAAAAGTCCTCGGGTTGTTAGACGGTCGCAAACTGCAGGTCCCGTGGCCCATAGGGATAATAACCCCCGGACAGGAGACCAGAATCGGTGGTGAAGGCATGCCAATCCGAAAACAGGCTAGCTTGAAGAAGAAGGGGGATTTGGTCGTCCGTTGGCAACCTCAGTTCCCAGACCGTCTAACCCCATCACAGAAAGAGGGCATTCGGCGGATATTATCATGAACGTATTCAATCCCTAACCCTCTTGTATCTTTAATATTGCACTGTACTCCTAATGCCCACACGTGTGATTTGTGAAATGGCGGGCATACGTCCCTCAATGAAGCATGGCACATGAAGAGTGTGGGGAAGAGTGTAGTCAGCTCGGGCCGGACTATGTACGACCACTTGATAAATTGTAGGTAGGTAGGAAAGGTGAAGTGGGGATAGATAAACGCGGTCACTTGATACGACGCGATGTGCAGATATGAAAGACACGAACCCGGTATCGTGTCCCGAATGATCCACGTTCCAAGACGTTCCTAGTTCTGGTCACCATCCCACTGCCAGATATTGGCGGAGAGCATAATGGTACGCGTTGTCGTTGGAGCAAACATGTCCATCTTGACACATTCATATACATGTTGCCACTTCGAAAGCGACCTCTCAGCTCGTCAACCGCCATGCTGTATGGTTTCATACATACTCAAGGCTTGCGCCACTTCGTCAAATGAACGATTACTCGCTCCAGCGCCGGCAAGCAAAACGTGTCAACCATGAGGCCGTTGCGCAAAAAGGACACTCTCCCGCAAGCTCTACGATCCCTTGCGAATCTATCTATTGTAGTCCAAGCTGATCGCTCTTGACCCGTCGGAGCTCACTCTTTCTCGTATATATTCATTGTACGTTCAAAGTCCTCACCGAGCCTGCTTCTACTCACTGGCTTACTAGGACCCTTTGCACGGAGCATTCACATCAGCCAACTTTCGTTCCGACAATGCCCACAAGAAAAACGGACCACTACGCAGTCCTGGGACTCGCCAGCGACGCAAGCGACGATGTCATCAAAACGGCATATAAGAAACTCGTCTGTACTCATCATGCATCAGTTGCGGTGATTCTTTCAGCTGACGTCGGAACAAGGCTCTTCAATGGCATCCAGATCGACATTTGGTCGGGAAAGAACGTGCGGCTCAGATGTTCATTGAAGTGAGCTTCTTCGACGTACCTCGTTGCCTGTTCCGTTCATGACGAACGACCAACAGGTGAACCAAGCGTATCACGCTCTGATGGACGGGAAAGAAAGCACGCATTGTTCGCCAACAGAAACCTCGTCAACCAGCGGTCCTCCTAGCAGCAGCGCTGACCCCGCTCGTTCTGATACCCATCCAAAAAGTTCTCAGGCATCAAGCCGGCCACCTTCGGCGAGCTCCAATTCAAGCAAACGGTCTAGTCCCCAGTCATCGAATTCCTCTTCCGCACCACGCGATGATCATAGTACGCACACCAAATCCAGCGTTCAGTCCAAGACTCCGCCATCCAAATCATCGTCCCGTTCCCATCCCCGGTCAGCCAAGCCCGATCGAGATAGGAACCAATCTAGTTCCGACCGGACGAAGCACGGTCGCAAGTCCTCCAAGTCGCACGATCATCTGCGTGATCCTCCCAGGTCAGCTGTACCAAAGACAGCTCCCCCTGCATCGACCCATAGTCGCAGTTCGGAGGATCACAATGGCTCTGTCCGCTCCAAGTCTTCCGAGAAGACCACGAGTTCCTCCACAATCGATCTTGAGATGAAATACGGTTCGCGCCCGGAGAAGGCATCACGCAAGAGCCCCAGCAGGGCGCGCACCTCGCAGCCCGTTATTCCACCTCCGTCCGGGCGTCTAAACAAGCCACCTGGGCTTGGCTTTGCAGAGTGAGTATGGATTGCAGTCTACTTGTGCACGTGCTCATTCTTGATATCAGCGATTTCATTCACAAGCTGTCTAAAGGGACGATGAGGGGTAAAAATGGACCGGAAAGCACCTTGCCTCACGATCAAGATGCGACCCCATACGGCTCGCCACTTCGTGCGATCAATACTCCTCGAAGTGCCTCCAAGGAGTGGATTTTCCCGCTTCCTTTGACGCTTGACGAGATGTACCACGGAACTTCCTACCGGTTCCTCGTGACGAGGGAGCTGTTATCTCATCGAACTGAAGAGGTGGAAATCTCTATTGCTGTCCCTCCAGGGATGCGCAGTGGTACTAGGATTGTTTGCCCACGCACAGGCCATCAACGCAAGGACGGGACTCTCCAAGACGTCGTCTTTCTGGTGGAAGAGGTTCCTGATGAGCGTTTTTCGAGAGTCAAGGACGACTTGTTTATGGACGTCTGCATTCCATGGGCTGATCCTCTTGCCGACGAAGGAGGTGAAATCTGCATTCAGGGCATAGACGGGAAGGAGATCACCTTCACTCTACCTTATCCGATCTATGACAAAGACACCGAAGGCCAAGTCCTCGTCAAGGGTGCGGGTATGCCAATCCGGGACGGCCGCAAGACGATTGGCCGTGGTGATATGATTGTCAGGTTTGTTTGTCTTTCACGAGGTTCGAAGCCGAGTTTCATCATTACTGATGCGATTCCAGATGGCGGGTCCTGTTTCCCACTCATCAATCCAAGTGGGATACTTTGAAGAAAGTCCTCCACTTCGAAGTCTGATAAACACGCGGAAGCAAGTTAAGGTTATGACCGTTATGCTATCGATCTATAAGATTTCTCGAGGTTTTTAGGCATGGACAAGTGGGCGTGGGTTTTTGGAAGACTGGCAACTTGAGTTTACACTGTATAGTACTGATGACATATGATGACCTCTGCTTATAGTACAAGACCCGAGGATCTGGATGGTCCCGCACTTGCCGACTCGACAATCGTCCGCGCGGTGGCCTACCCGGGCGGTGTACACGTGGAACAAACGAGGCGACTCAGCCATGAGAGGCTGTAAGCTTCCAGTCAGAATACGTCAAAACGCGCGACCTGTTGGGACTTCTGAAGTTCTGATTCCTGATGGTAATTATTAACTTTCTGTCAGCTGTCATTGCAGTGTTGGAGATGTTCCAATGATGCACATATCTTTGCACCGGAAAGGATGCGGGACACATAGCATTGGACTCGGAACCCACATCAGACAGCCCTCTGTGCTTCTTGGATAGGATTCTCGACTTCTTGATGAGTGCTCAAGGCGCTCGGTAGCGTGGGTGTATCCTCTTGCAACGCTCCACGTGAGCGGCAGCCTTTGTGATGACCCAGGCCCTGGAAATGCGACGTGCACGCGGTAGGAGCCTACATAAAGCCACCAACCGCCCGGCGCCTCCTCACATTGGAAACCCATCCTACCCCCACCAGAAAGACTCCAATGCCACTCCCATTTTTTTCGAATCAAAACCGGGATACACGGTTTGATAAATTGCCCCTAAAGGTGAACTACTTTGCAGGCGGCCCCCGTGTGGCGGGTTGACACCCTCCTCTCTCCTTTAAACTAGATTGCCAACATCGTTGGTGCCCTCTGCATCATGGGGGGGAACGTGTATACCGTCATTTCTCCTTTGGACGTGTACTACAGCGGTAAAGAAACCTACTTTACGCCTGCCCCTTGGTCGTTCTTCATCTGGTGGGTCCGCCGCCACCCTGTCGAGGTCGAGGTCGTTGAGACCGAGTTGCAACCCAGGCCCCTGATTCACATGTTGTTATTGGGCACCTGTATCTACCAGTTCTCCGGTCGCGGTAAAGAGGTCATCATCGACAAGATCGGCTGGCGACTACCCCTGCTCGATTTTCTCAATGCGATGTACATTTACTCTTGGACTATCCAGGAATACCGATATGGTACGTATACGCCCCTGCTTCTCCCTACCCCCCTCCCCCTCTTTCTGACGACTGTCCAAAGCCTTGGTCTTCATCCTGTTTTCCGTATCCGTGGTGACTGTAAGTAACTCAGTCCCTCTTCCCGCCGCGGTCCGACCGTATCCTGACGGGGGCCGCCGACGCAACTAGCAAATCTATACAGAAATCAAAGCGATCCCGCTCCGCAACTTTTGCGACGAGGTGTTCTTGCACCTCCCCTTTTCGCTCTACCACGGCTGGACCGTCAACCTCATCTTCCTCTCCGCGTTCGAAGCATTTGGTGTGGACGCGGTCACCGAGCCGGCGGGCCCTTGGACCAAGGCTTTTGTGTTTGTCTCCTTGTGCGTCTTTTTCTTTTTTTTCTTTTCGATTTCGATTTCGACTGACCCCTGACATCACGTCCAATCTAGCTTCCTTCTCCAGGTCGTCGATTTCGGATACGCCTACTCAGCCATAGAGGGCGATCTCCCAGGTTGTCTCGCCATCTCTTGGTTCCTATTTGCGGTCGTCGTACAACAGAGCAAAGAGCGTTCGGGGTTCGTCCACTGGAGCGGACTCGGCTTCGCCATCTTTTCTCTATGCTGGATCATGCGGTGTCTGATAGGTCTGGAACTCAAATTCCGAGGACGCAACAACAGGTTGGGCATCGGTGAAGAGACCTCCCGTCTCTTGGGCGGTCACGGCCACCATTAGGAAGAGACGAGTTTCGTACAGTCAGAACTGAGTAGCGGAATTTTGCATTGTTGGTTTTCGTATTCTTGTCGCCAGGAAGTTTTTCTTCTTTGCCTCGTCTATGCCTGTGTCGACCTTTGTTCGTGTACATATCATAATTCGTTCTACATAATTTCATTCTTACAACAAGTCAGATGTCGCTTGCGACCCAACTCAGTGTAAGATAATACAAGAGGAGAATGGAACAACAAAAACTGAATAATAAGCGTAGTCAATACAACATTGTAGTGCACACCCGGAAGCAAAGGAGAATTTAAATAGCAAATACGATCCACAAAAAAAACTCTAGTCAAACTTCATTGGTTCCACCCTGTTCGGAGAGGGCAAACTGACGGGGCCAGACGGTGGGCCAACCCGTTTTTTAGTAGGAGGGTTGTGCGGACTGTCGCTTTTGCTCGGCCTCGAAGGCCTCAGCTTGCATAATGCGAGCGGAGGAGGGCCGATAAGTCGTGATACGGTCCACGGCAGTTCAAATTTGGCTAGATTGGCCCACTGAATGTACCGAGACAGCTCGAGGTGAAGGGTTGGATAGTATGTTGTGGATGCTTTGCGGGAGATCTTCGGCGGGTATTAGCATCAGCTCAGAGGGAAAACGATCAAACATACCAGGATGATTCGCTCAAGACCAGAGGCGAACAGGTCCGTATGGAACCGGTGAGCAGACATTTCGTGGTCACTGGACAAGTTAAGGTCGTGGACAGATCTCGAAATGGCGTTGATGAGCTTGAGGTGTATTGTCTACTCCAAGAGATGAGAACCATTGGTGCAATACGCAAGCGAACATACAAAATAACCCATCGCCTCAAACTCCACACCGCCGGTCATACCTCCCGGTGCCTTGGGTTTCTCAACCTTTCCTTCATCCACTTCCGAGAGATTCCATACAGTGTTGTTTGGATGACAGAAAACCCAGAAGTAATCCCTACAAACATCAGAAAGTTCCTGTAGATATGACTTGTATATCCTTGGTCGATGCAGCGATTCAATGAATGCGTGAGGGGACACTGGAGATGCAGGGGATTCTGTCGGCGGAGGAGCAGGGGTCAACAGGAGAGCGCGAATTAGCGAGAAAAAGTTCTTGTGGGGAGCAGGTAGCGTAACGATGTTGCTGGAAGACCCAGATGACTCCCATGCCTCGCGACGAAGGCGGCCACCAGAGGAGGGAAGGGAGGATGCTGGATAAATTTCGAACAGGATGAGAAGCAGCTCAACGATAAGCTGACGGGTCGCTACATCGCCGGGTTTCTTGTCAGAGTAAAGCAATGAGACCAACTGGACGAATGGAGTTGGACAGGAACTTCTGAGGGCAAAACATCCGATCGAGGACGTAGAAAGAGCTTTGAAGCATCGCAATAACTCGTGAAGCATTTGATCGTCATGCTGCTCCTCGCTTGAATCTGGATCAAAGCCTCGTTCGAAAAGAGACGAAAAATCGAACTCACCGCCATTCCACTTCCAGCATCTCGTTGAGCCTCGTCAGTAATGCGCTGTAGCCCCCTGCGCAAAGGAGGTCCTCTGTCCAACTAAAAAAAAAGGTTGAATGGGGATCAACAATCACCAAAAGGACAAGGCTACCTTGCGGCCTCGTTCCTCAACATAAGTCTCAGTTTTTTTACAACCTCGATGTCGAGCGTAGTACTGGAAGACGACGTTAAGATGCTGCAAAACTTGACGGGGGCCATTCCCTTGCCGAGCGCCTTGTCTTTAGATTTACTGGAGACGAGATCGGTGGGGATGACAGGAGCCTGTCCACCAGAGAGTGTTTGTGCGGCATCAGACGATGCTCCCCTCTTGTGGGACTTGTCCAGACTGTCTATAGCATGCAGGTCGGTAGTGCTCTTGCCAGCAAGGGCGGACCCCCACAGTCCGGTACGTATAGGACGGCTATCAGATCCCATTGTGGAGAGAGGGGCATGAGGAGTGGTCATGGATTCGATACTGCGTGCTTTGCGTATGGTACGGGGAGTAGACAGAGGCGCTGAACCGGTAGACGGTTGGACCGTCAAGACATGGGACGACTTGAGCATAGCAGCTTTCACCGTAGCATCCATGTTGGTGAGCTTTGGACGGAGATAAGATGGGATTTGTAGATCGTCCTGATGACACTTTGTTGGAATGCGGAAGACTTTGGCCGGGATATTACTCACCAAGAGCCTGTCGAATGCCTGATTGGTGACTACGGATTCGACAGGGAAGTCGTGCACTTTCATGGATTTGGATTTTTCATGCTTCGGTCTATCCTTGTAGGACGTCGTCTGCTTGGATGGTCGGGTCGCTGGCGATGCAGATACAGATACAGATAGAGGATCAGGGACGTTCTCTTTGCCGTTGGACAAGTCACCGAGGCTTGTGACCATGGTAAATTCGGTTGTAGGTAACTTTTTTGAGGGCAAAATGCCTTTGAACATGATTGTAGTAAGTTGAACAAGAGTCGAGTCACGGTTCAGAATTTCTGGACGCGTCAGTCACGTGACTATTTATTTTACCAAAAATATGACAGGATTACATAATTTCACTGCCATGGGCGCCGTTTTAGCGTGTGATTGTTGGCTTCTGATTGGATGGACAATTTCCGTGCGATCGGTATATAGCCCTACCACTTGGCATGGGCGTCGCGCTCGACTTTGCTCCCGCACACCACACTCCACGCCCCTCAGCTTCGTACGCTCTCCGTATTCCGTGAGTTGTTCTCGTTCGTTAATAATTATATAGCTAATGGGACACAGCAGAGACGACTACTAGTACGTGATGCACTCCTACTACTACTTCCTTGAGAGTCTAGCCACGCTGGTATATAAGGTGAGTAGGATAAAAAATGGCAGTGGCTAGTTTCAAACGAGCAAAAGTAGATTTCTGCCCTGAACATGCAAGAAGTCGCGCCATTCAACCGGCCCCCCTCTGCTGTCGCGATGGTGCCAGGCCGTTTCCATGACCATCAAAACTTGATGGGTGTTGCCAAACTGACCCTGCTGTCCGACGAGCCTGGCCTTAAACAAGTCGCGCTTGATTGGGTCGTCGGTCAGGCAACCCACCAGATAAATTGGGAACGCAAGCGTCCGATCGAGCGCCGACATTGGCAGCTGACGTACAAGCTGGGCAATGGTGTCGATCGACTGCATGATCTCCGGCACACCTGCAAAGTCACATCAGTCTAAGTAACTTGTCTTGTCGACGTTGCCCTTACCCGGAATTGCCTCGCTCAATACCGTGTACAGGTACAAGAGCGCTGTCTCCTCGTATATCTTGGCCACAATCTGCCGCGTCTCGACGTCAACCATCCCCGGAATCCCTGCCATTCCCTTCATCCCCGACTCCTCCAAGACAGCTAGATCCCTATGCAACGCCGTCTGATCTGGCTCCCGGCAGTACATTGACTCGTAAGAACGCAGGTGGCTCTCCACAATGTTTCCGCGCCGAATCAGCTCTTTCATGCTCAGGCAGCCGTTCCGTATCTCTTGTGCTTTCCAACATGCAAGCGTTGAAATCTCCGCGATACCAAGCAACACTTCGTCTGGACAGCCGGTCAGGTTGTCCACCCGTAGGTCCGAGTCTTCTTTGGCGCTCATTCCCGAGGCAGTCGACCAAAAGCCTCCTCCTCCCCGGTATAACCGTCGATAGAAAGCTAAGTGTCTCGGTATTGTGTGCAGGGTGATCGTTGACATGACGTCTAGCCACTGTCAACAACGAATCAGCCACAGGTACGGCCTCGGTTCAGTCTCCTCACCATTGTGGCTTTCAGGGCTGCCCGTGCAGCCTGACTCATGTTCAGCATTGCCAGTTTCGGGTTTTCGTGTGTAGTGATGCCAGTTTGGACCATCCAGTCATTGGCAATGTCAAGCATCGGCCGCCAGTCGGTCACGCCCCCAGAAAATAGGGAGAATCCGACGAGGTGCAGCGCTGCATTAGCGTCGCCTTCTGTCAGTATCCCCTCTCGAGATCTATACAACTGTGCATGGGCGGTATCATAAAACATTATTGCCCGTGAGTTTTCCAGTGTGCCGTTCACTGGTTCCAGTCCTCTAGTTGTCCGAAGCCGCATGTTATGCAGACTGGCTAGCGCACATATGGCGTTTGTTAGGGGGCCTTGGGGGTCCTGAGACACGGCCTTAATTTTACTCGTCAGTTCAGGTGAGTCTAGGTCTTAGCCAAGCAGTCTCACCGAGTATATTGCGTTTGCACAAGAATTGCTCGGAAAGGCATAAAGCGACCTTCTGACGTGCTCAAAATAGTAGAATACATGTTCGCTCTGCAACGGATGCGCTGATAGTACGGTCGCTTCGTGGTTAAATCCGAGCGCTTGTGGATTGACACTATCAAAGGGCTGCTCAAACAGCCCAAGGTCATGGGGTGATGGGTGCGAGGAGAGTGTTGAAGATGGTGTATATGGCGAATGGCTGACGAGTTGCGGTAACGATGGGTCAATCAGAGGTAAGGTTATGCTGAAAGGCGAGCTGAGCGGTAACCCTGCATTCATCTGAGACTAGTTGAATAGGGCTTGGTGCGCGTCGCTCACCAAACATTGACATCATCATTGGGCTCTCGCCTTGGCCCTGCCCTTGAGCGGTGTCGACCATGGTAAGACTGGTAGCATCGTTAGTGAAGGCAGGAATTATTGATCCGTTTGCAGGACGCTGATATTGATCGGTAGCGAAGACCGTCGAAGTTGACGATGAAGACGACGACGTGGCCTGTATTATGGAAGAGCGTGGTTGACCGCGGATGAGGCCGGCCCGCGTCAATTTTGCCTTTATTCCTGCTTTATAAGCTTCCACTGCACGTTTGTCCTGGAGACGGGTCAAATGGTGAGCGGGTGAAGCGAGCTGAAACATACACGCATCCAATCTGGACGTCTCGCCCCCCACCCCAGACAGTCTATCTGTAGCCGTCTGCATGTGTGACAAGAGTCGCCTTCCCGCTGCTCGTCGCATTTCTTCCAGGAGGGTGTCAGGGAGGAGAATATGCCATCAAATGGTTAATTCACCTTTCTGCGCAGTCGGCAAGTCCTATTCGGCCGCACTTGGGTCAGCTGGTGGAGGGGAGGAGGAGAAGAAAGAGGTGCACGAACCAACAACCACCTCTTCCCGCGGAGGATGGTCGGGGAAGGTCCAAGGACATTTTATTGGGCGTCCCACGCGAGTTCATGTGTAGTGAGTCTACTCCATCCAACGGTTTTGATGTGAGCGGGGACGTGAGGAGATCGGGGGACGTATTGGTGGACGTTGTCGCCGGGGAGGGAGACAAACTCCCGTTAGAAGAGGAAAATGACTTCCTGTGAGCCATTGTTCTGCACCAAGTATCGTTGCGTCAGGGGGATCGAGGGAGGTGCTTATTAAAAGAGGGTATGACAGGCGGATTGTCGTCAGGAAGGCAGTGATGGAGGGATCGGAGGACGAAGGTAGAAAATCGCCGACGGAGGGGACGGTATGAGGTAGTCGGGGATATAGATTGGGCAGACTCGCAAAAGAGATGCGGTGTGATGGCATTGACACGGCTTGCTAAAGAGGCAGATAAAAAACGAAGGAACAGTACTAAGGGGCCGCAGGTCTGTGCATGAAACCATATTGGTAGGTCGTGAAGTAATTGGGTGCGAGTGTTCGGGTACTAACTCCGCAGAAGAGAGGGCTATGGCAAATTCCCGTCGGTGCAGATCTAGCTGCGACCACGGAGCCACCACCCTCCCGTTTGGTGTACGAATACATGTAACCCCCTCGTAAAAAGCCCCCAGATTGTGTCAGATTGTCTTCTTGGGAACGCTTCCTAAACATATACAACCTTTAACGTATTCGCCTTTCAGGGTGACCTTTGCTTCTCAAGCTCTATTATATAAGCCTCCGAGTACAATGGCTATGAGGGTTTCGACAGTGACAATGAGAGTTGCCCCGGATCCGGCTTCACTTGTCATCCCTGTGCTATCCCCCGTACAGCACTGATAGTTCGAGAAGTTCAGTTGCCATTCCGAACTTTCTAATTGACTCGTGACGTGCCCGCGTGGCTGCCAGCCTGTCCGTCGTCAACTGAGTCCGTAGTACGCATGTTCGGTTCCCCGGTATTCGCCATAACCGCGACAAGTCGTGCCTCCTCGACCTACCTCTTCGGCTGTGAACTTATCTTTCCTCTCTGAGCCTCGGGTGCGTCATACCCATGGATCCCCGGCGGCGACGAGCAGAAATCCGGTGTACGAGCGATATAGGCGTTACTGTCGCAACGGAGGCGTGGTTGTCAATAGGGATATGGATGTCATAGACTACCGCAAGGCGTCGATAGCCCCACAATTTATACCGTCTCGCCCAGGATGACGTCCGATCACTTCTCACCCTAGTAGTAGCGGACCTCCCAGCCATACCAAAAAAACCCTGCGATCGTCTGCATGCGATCCAACCACGGAGAGGCCACCTAGTCGTAAACTTAGAAGGGGCAGTTTGGTGAATTTGAGATCGCCGGCTTCGGTGAAGCGGGTATTCCGGTATAGCTGGGAACGCGTCAATGAGGACGGAGGTAAAACGGGGCCTGCGATCGGACGAGTATGACAAGGAATAACAAATCAAGTAAACCGAACGAGGGAAAAATCCGCGGGATAACACCGAACTGATGATGAGAAAAGTGACATGTCGGAGAGGTAAAACGACAGATGGGCTATTAATTTCTTGAATACCGGGGCTAGGCGTCGTTCTTTTTCTCGAATGAGCACAAGTCGAGAGAGAGTATATTCGGGCTGGTGGGCCCCAGTTCCTCGACTACAACTTACTTATTATGTCCTTTTCTTTGCGACGGGGATCAAAAACTGGTAAAATGATGCCCTCAACTGGACATCTACCGCGACTTGGCACGTCTTCCAGTCATTTCGCCTCCCCCAACGATGCTTCCGATACAAGAGGGCGGCGCGGTGGCCCAGATCTCAAGGCACTCTGCCAAGGTACACAGCGCATTATTCAGCGCTTCTTCCAGTGGCTAATCGAGGGTGAGTCCCATCTGGTGAGCATCTTGCGCCGAGACATGTATGGAAGGAGGCGCC
Source organism: Leccinum subgranulosum (assembly GCA_038091575.1). NCBI lineage: Eukaryota > Fungi > Basidiomycota > Agaricomycetes > Boletales > Boletaceae > Leccinum > Leccinum subgranulosum. Next base: position 41,467 of record JBBPOS010000070.1, on the reverse strand, counting down.
CGACTTATCGACCTCGGATGCCAGGCAGTACGTTAACCGGATGACAAACATGTCAACAGGACCGTCACCTTTCACCGTATTGGGGGCATGTTGTGTTTTGCAATCCTTTCGATCGCGTCAGCCCCGGCGTGGCTCCAGCTGCACCTTCACACCTTCGCCCCCCCAGGGTAGCTGAGCCCTATCGCTTACTATCCCTGACCTCGCCGGGTACAGACGCTTGACGGGCCACCAGGCTGAGGGGTGGTGGTGATGATTCGTAATGATACCGTCGGTCCTCGAAGCACAGCACTGTCGCCACTAAACCACCCAAACCCAGCCTGCGTGGAGAAATCCGCGGCGACAGGACAGGACAACGACATCTTGCCCTTTTCAGAGAAATCGAGCCCTGGATGGCAAGATGGCGAAGTGGCTCCCCCTCGCCGCATCCGATTGATGATATGATATGATATGATCCATTTTGATGCGGATTGCCAGGCAACTAGTAAATAATTTCATGTGCGGCGGGAAGCTAATTGTACGAACGATGGCACGAAGAAGAACGATCAGTACCTCTACGCCGATCTGATTATGATGGGTGATACGATCGTCATTCACAGCATCAAGCCTTGCCGATGGGCCTTTTCATTGAAGTTTCTCTTCACGAACGTCGTACAACTTGTTGTGTTGATAGCTTTCCCACGGAAAGTGTCAATGGAGCATGGCTGTGTCCATGCTTCCATTCCAAAGATCTCCAGTTTGAGCTCCTGTGTCATCTACACAGGGGATGCTCTGTTCTGAACTGCATCTCCAAGTCCAAGAAAATTGGCATATTAATTAGATTGTGGATCCGTGGTGAAGTAGATGTAAACCTGTACAGCTTGGACTGGGGGTGAGGGGTATTTTTCCATAATGCAGCAAATCAATACAATATACTAGCCTAGGCCGTGAACAACATTTCAATGAATCAACGAAACGGAAAGTGCTTGTGATATAGAGTGTGCAAATGAGGCGAAATGGTCAGATGGAAACGTAACATGATCGTGGATGGTTCGATAGTATGATATGATGTGGAGGTAAAGAGATTTGAAAGGAAGGAAAAAAAAATCTATGTGAGGTAGATGGACCTTTACACGAGGAGCATTTGTGCCTCTCGCATGACCCGGCGCCAGTCGACGGCTTCCCGAGACCGTTGTTCCCAGACTTTCTGAATCAGATGCGACACCGACTGAGAATTTCCGACCGAGGGACCCTGTTGCGAGTCCTGGAGGCGTTGCAGGAAGTAGGCTTGATGGTGTGGATTTTCAGTCAGACAGCCACAGATACAAATGCTGAAGACGACGCTTCGGACCACCGCCCGGCCAGTGTTACCATCCTCGGCGGACCTCAAGCATTCGACCGTATTTTCCACAGCTTCAATGATTTCTGGACATCCCGGGAAGTCTCCAGAGATGACGGAGTGAAGGTAGACATGCGCCGATGCACGAAAGACTTCGGACGTGAGGCGGCGCTGCTTGGCGCGGGCGTCGACGTCGACGTCGAAACCTTCAAGAGGATGCCACCAAATGGACTTTTTCAGGATTTCCTGTATCTTTTCGCCGCGCTTGACCAGGTCTGGCACGCTGAGTTTGCCTTCTTTGGATTTTTCCTCCTTCCAGCTAGCCAGAGCAGCGATCTCTGCAAGGGCGAGCACAATGTGGTTCTCACAGCCCATCACGGACATCATAGAGTACTCTTCCATCGGAGCTACGATCTCGCCTCCAAAAAAGACCTGCTGTGGGGTGAAGAGCTCTCTGATTACTTCCAAGAAGCGCGGTTTTCTGACGAGAGTGGCCGACGCAAGGACGTCAAACCATATCGAGGTTTTGATGATGAAGCGGACGCCCTCTGTACAATCAAGCAGTACTCTGGAAGGGCCTCCAAAGCCATTGAGAACACGAAGGGAGAATGTGCAGGCGGCGTCCAGGAAAGCTTGCCATTGACCTGAGCCTCCCTTGAAGAGGAAGTAGGAGACGAGACACAACCCCGCAAGGGCGTCCCCTTCTGACTTGGGACCCATCGGGGAGATCATGTTCTGCAAGCGCAGCAGGGCATCTGTATCTTCTGGTTCCATGATACCGGGTCTGTTTTGTTGAGTGCTCTTGCGATGGAGGTTGGAGAGGAGGCAGGCGGCCTGACGAGCATTGTCGCTAGTGTGGATCAAATCCCAAATGATGGAGCCGATAGAATCATTTGCATGAAGATATTGCATGCGAAGGACGTGCTTCATATAATAGTCAAGGGCGATGTTTTGGTGATCACCTAACGAAGGGCAGGTGTATTGATCGACGACAGGGGCGGGGGGCAACATGTAGTGGGAAGAAACATCTGGCATGTCATCTTCCTCAGAGACGGGAAAATTCCGCACTCTTGTAAAGGGATTGGGACGTTGAAGAGCGAACGAAGTGTGCCCTGCAAGAAGGGCATTGAGTACTATTATACATACAAATACTTAGTAACGATACGAGGTCTTACATGACTCTAAGCTAACAGGCGAAAAAGATGACACAGCAGGAAGGAGGACTTCTGAGTATTCCGCTCGTTCCAGAGGTGAGTCGGGGCTCTCGTGCATGACAGATAGAAGACCTAAGAAAGGGTGGGTTGGGTTTTGGCAGGAAAAGTAGAAGGGAGGCTTACGATCGTTATCGGAGTAACGGTCGGTGCGGAGAGGGTATGAGGACGGACGCTCTTCGTTCGCGGAGGGGATGGAGAGAGTGGGTGTCTGTGGACTGTTGGATGGTGATACATAATCGGCGGATAAGGATAGTATTTGTGGCTCCTGCTCGGCAGCGCGGGGGGCAGAGCCGGAGTGGCCCTTGATCATGCCCTGTGATGCGAGGAAAGTCTTGATCTTGTCGCGCAGGTCGACGACATTGCGGTTCTCCTGGGTGGCATGAGATGGGATGTAGTGAGAGATGGGAGGAAGACATTTACCCGAAGCCACTCAGGACGTTTGGCCCCGAAGCCGAGGCATTGGAGACGAAGGCGGGTGCAGGTGGAGCAGCCGCCATCGGGACTCATCTGCTCGTCGCATTTCTGGGCGGAGGGTTCAGAGTGGCAAAGGGGGGAGAGGACGAAAGGGGGACCTTGCGGCGAATTCTGCAGGTGTAACAGCCGGACTTGGCGCGCACAGCGCCTTTTGACTTGGGCGCTCCGGTCCTCCTGGCCTGGGGTGACTTTGGTACTTGAGGCATTGTCATGAAAAGGAGGGGAGGAATGAGGGGATGAGTCAGATATGAGGGGGTAGCGGGGACGGGGGACGCGTTGTAGGCATAGGGCCAAGGTATAAGTAACGTACGAGGGACTCTGGTGCTCGCTCGAGTTGTTGTGCATAACAGAACATACTTTCGGGGTCCTTACTAGTGCCGGCACCCCCGATGGGAATGTTTGTCAAGGCGTCATTTGATCCCGTCCGGTCACGCGCGGCTATTTTTGCCTTTTCTGGACATCGCAGATCCAACAACCACCCACACGGGACACACACCCGACAGACCCCCCCCGTGCTCCACGTTCCTGCCAACAGACATGCACGCCTGTCCGGCCACCTCATCGCCACAATCACAACCGCAGTTAGAATGACCACAGGGCACCCCAGCCAAGTGGCAATGTCGATCAGAACATGGGCTGTGCTATGAGTGGACAAGCCAGCTTCCCAGCCGCTCGTATCGGAGCGTCCATCGTCCGTCCCCCCACGGGACCCGGCATTCATCTGAGTCACCGCACCGGCCCCCCAAACACAACCACTATGTCTCGAATTGGTTCCGTCGTCAACTTCCGCGCTCGTCGCATCTACGCCACTCATCAAACCGTCCATCCGACAAAGTTCGTCTTCCTTACACCTCAGAAGCCCCTCTCTTCACCTCCCCGCAACACCAGATTCGCGACGTGAGAGCGGGCGTTACAATTACAACTCAAGCACAACTGTGACTCGGTAGATAATGTCGTCACATACTGTCCGATATCGGAGCACCGCTGGGTCCACTGATGCTTAGGTTCCTGACCTTATGCTTCAGCCCGCCGCTGCTTGACGTGCCTCCGCTTGACCCCACCTCGCTCCCTCCCCCTGTCATCTTCGAACCCGGATTTGCACCCAGATCTCCAGGCACAACCCCAGCCCCTGTCCTCCTCGCAATCAGCGCCCGCACCGCGCTCAGCCATTTGATCTCCTCTTCCTCGCTTGGCGCGCATAGCAACAACGTTCGCTTCGTCGTCACTATCTTGAACGTGTACGGCTCCTCTGCCGATTTTCTATTCTCCGGCATTCCAACTGTTCCCTGTGTGCCCATCACCGGTGGAGGAACCCCTGCTCCGTGTCTGTGTGACTGCATGTCGAACTCTAGAGCATCCAGAATCTCAGACACGGAGAACTGCCGATGTGGCTTCGTGTCCTGCCAACATCCAGTGCAAGGTACAGAAGTCAGCTATCGGTCGCCGATCAGTCCGAGCCACTCAACCCACCATGTGACTTCCCGAGTAAACTAATTTTTCCCCGTATAACACAAACCATCGTTTGCGCCAATTATGTCGCTTCGATCCACACTTCATCAGGTAGCCTGATACAACTATCTTTGCAATCGCATCTCCCGCCCGACCTGTAGGTCGTGTAGGCGACGTTCCAATCGTTGGTCGATTCTGCGAAGACGTTGAATATGTCCGCTGAGCACTAGGCGAGATATCTTCCGAGTCCGAAGAGGTGACGTTCTGCGCATGCAATGGATGGGTTGGAGGGGGTGTTATGGTAGCTCTCCGACTCGACATGGATTGCGGCTCGGGTATCGCTATCGGCGTTGTAAGCGACGTCTGAGTCGAGGTCATCATCAGACTCTCTCGCGCGTCCTGAATGGCCATAACCCATCGCTGTACCTCTTCCGGACTCTGTGCCTGGAGATAAAATGTCCTCACAGACGTGACGACCCCGAAAGTATACAAATGTTTCTTCAATGCCACTTGCGTGCACGAGTGGACGTCAGTTAGATTGAGGAGTCGAAGAAGCTTGTATTCTGCAGAGTTCTTGTAGTATGCCAGATGCGCAGGTCGTAACACAAACCATCTCTTCTTCCAGGTCTAGAATAAACGTCTATATTAAGCAATAAATCACTTGCTCAGAATAAAACTGACCTTGCGGCGCTCGCCCTTTTTCCACAGATACCCAGACTTGAGGACACTTTCATTCAGGGAATCCATGCGCTGGGACTTGTCCGCCGTCTTCCAGGGTCCTTCCTCTTCCTCGTCGTCTTCTTCGGACTCCTCTCCGCTGCCAGATGCACGCTCCGCAATCGAGGAGAGGGGTGGTTGTAAGTTATTTCCAGAGAGCAGCGCTCCGGTGGAACCCATCGATTGAGCATGTGCGGGAGACGCCAAATCTGGTGACAAAACGGAATCCGAATCCGATTCTGTTCCGGATACATGTGCCTGCGCGACGGGTGGACTCTGCGATTCCCCCCAGATCAGACACAAGGTATCAAGGTAAGGGCGGCAAAAAAGCAAGCGATGGGTCGTACCTTCTTGGACTTGGCAACCGAGTGTACGGAAAGCTTCCTTTGTATCTCTTGTGGAGAAGGCGGTTGTGCTGCCGAAGGCGACATGCTGGAAACCCAGCAGAACAAAGTGTTTCAAAGGTTGCGATCAAGACTCGGAACTGTCTCGTCCTTTGTATTGTAATGGGCGCAGAGCAACTGACACGGTTGTCACACCTGTGACAAATGTCACATATATGCCAGGACTCACCGAAGATCTCAGACAGCGCTCGGTGTTAGTAAAAGTACATTCCTCGGTGAATTTACTGACTTCTTGCATCATCATAATGTACCAGAGTTTCAACCCTCCTTCTAGCTCTGCTCGTGCAATTGAATTGAATTGAAACCTGGCTATTGTGATAAGATAATGATCAAGTAGCAATTTCCTAATCGAGAGCCTGTTGTCATCGAGATCAAGATAAACCTGATTTGTCACATTCCAACCTTCAAACCAACGCTTTCTACTTTGACCATGACTTTAACCGTGCAGGAGAAGTTCGAAAAGGCCACAAAATACGTCCAGGGTCTTCCAAAGGACGGCCCGTACCAGCCTAATCAGGACACGAAACTCAAGGTGAGGCGGTATTCTCTTCGCGATGTTGTGATTGGCTGAAACAATCACATCAGTACTACGCATACTACAAGCAAGGTTCGTGCTCAGAAACGATGGATGCTGAATCTCTCTCTGAACGGCGCATGCAGGAACTGAAGGAGATGTAAACGTCCCCAAACCGGGCCTGCTTGACTTTGTTGGAAAGGCTAAATGGTCAGAGCGTTCCCCACACTTCGTGAACGCTGATTTGACGATATCACGTGTTACTGCAGGTCAGCCTGGGAAGGTGTCAAGGGCACGAGCAAGGAAGACGCGCAGACGAAATACGTCGAATTACTTGTCGCGGTAAGGCGTCTTGATATCATCCGGATTCGTTTGGTCGCCGAACTTGATAACAGGACCTTGACAAAGTTGAGAAGTCCGAGGAGCTCGAGAAGCTGCTCAAGGAACTCAAGGCATGACGCGGTCGTCGCTCGTGGTGTATGCATAATCAACCGATGTAATTGTTGAGGATGGCCACGTCATTAGTAGTTTATTGCAAGTTGCCAATATGATGTCACGGTGTGCAGAGTATGTCCGATATCAGCATGTCAGCAGTATGCTGTTGAATGACATGACGGAATTTCTGGAAATGCGCCACTACCGGCGAGTGCTAAGTTTGGTTGGGTCACGGTCCAACAACACGAGGCAGATAACGGGCCGGCGTCTGTACGAATTTACTACGAAATCGAAGTTAGCGCTGCGAGGCAGGTCATTCGGGAACGTCCTGCCGATGGTTCCTTGAGGCCTAATCGGGACACGATTGATTCGAGTGGCTGGAGGCTGGACAAGGAAATGCTCCGCTTCTCAGAACATGTCGGTAAAACATGTCGCCGGTAAGAGACTCTTCCTATACAGCATGGAGAGAGATCCGAGACATTCCATTGCATCGCTAACCCTTTCGCCTGCTGCAGGGTTTCGACGTCAGCTGCGTATGTATGATGTCGGTTCGAAACAGAACTACCCTTCAGTCACGATGAATACAGCATCCCGCCGCATCCCTCAGGAACGAACCACAGAATTAAATGATACAGTTATATAAACAGACACGGACGAACCCGCCACCGATGGGCCGTCGCGCAACGAGGTCGTTTAATATTATAATGTTTAATCGATCGGCTTTCAAGTTTGTATATTTTTATTCTTAACTGATTAGTACTAATCTGCGAAGCAAGGCAGTCATTAAGTAAACGCAGCAGTCATTGCACCCGTGATGAGTTCTACTTCTAGGATGGAGTTTCTTTGAAACACTTTGTTACTGAACTCGATCAATTAATTTAGCCGCCTTTCGCACCATCGACGCCACCGGTGACGTGGCTTTACCAGGACTCCATCCACACGGCTGGTTATAACGTTGTTCTTCTGGTCTAGTACGCTCTGGGTAAGGGTACCTGGTACGAGCCGAACTGTGGGCGTGTCGAGGACTCCGATCTACCTCAATCACTGGTCAGCGAGTACAACTCTGCCGAAAATATAGAATCGCAGGATCCCGGTAGGGATCATCGCATCCGCAACAATATGTTTCGTTATCGTTTACTCCTTGAAGCTGAGACTCTGTCCTGTTTTCGAACCTCGCACATTCGTGCATTTTTCGTTTGCCCCGATACGGTAGCCGCCTAGGAAATGGATTCACTCCGGATGCAATCCGCGGTTCCTTGATGGTGGCCGGGTGGCACGCCCTTGGCAAGTGTCTCCAAATTACTCTAGGTCGGCGTATTTTTGTTCATCTCTTCCCTGGACGAGAGCTGCTACGACGGAGTATTTATTTATCACTTCACAATAGGATTTTGCCGCGGGTTGTAACGACGAGCTCGAGTCGCGACGCTACATATATCTTTTTTGGGCCCGTCTAGACCATAACCCGGATGACAACGCATCATGTTGACATGTCCACGAGTGTGCCACTAGCGTCCTCGTGGACTCATATGATATATCGAACCCTGAATTTGTAAGTCTCTCGCCCCTTCTCTTCATCGGACCTTAAGCGCCCCTTTCCGTAGTATCGTACCTTTGGGGTGCTCCTGACTATTGCGTGCAAGCACGCAGATACTAGACTCTATTGGGATTGGCTTTCGACCAAATGCACAGCACGCCAACGGCAGAAGCCATGACACGCTTGAAATGGACGAGCTCGTAGGCGTATCACACGGCTCCACAGCTGCATCACCTGCGACGGCCACTGTCAGCGGCAGTGTGACCGTCTAGGATACGATTCTGATTGGAAAATGTCCGCAGGCGTAGGCTGACAATGAGCCGTGTGCAGTCTTGTTCACCCACAATCCTATCAACCGGATCAGACACCCGCTGCGAACACGCTTCCCTGGTATGGAACCCTTTTTTTTGTGCCGTCAAATTGTACATGCGACCGCATCTCCCCCTCCCGCCGTTATATCGCCCACTTTACGGTTGCGCCTGGATTCTGCGATTCTGCGAAGAGACTCCTCTCGACTAGGTGCGCTTACGAACAACGTAGGCCTCTCCTAATTATGAAAAGGGACGAATTCCGCCGGTTCACACCATCCTTTATTTCGTTGCCCCTTCGCGTCCGCCTCCTGTGAGGTTACTGACTTTTTTTTCGTTGCGCAGCCTATCTCAAGTGGATCCTGAATGGAAAAATTCTTTCATGTTCCAGAGAGGATGCCGCCACTGATGCACTTCCCCCATTCGAGGGCTCCGGCTTGGCCGACTAGACCGAAACGAATTTCTCAAAAAAAAATTATTACACTATCGACTCGGCCATGTCCGGGGGGGGGAGGAGGAAGGAACCGTCCGACATCCGAATCTCCCGTCACATCATGACAACCTTTCGAACGATATTTTGCGCCTCCACTGTAGCCGCTCACAGTCCCCACCAAGTCCACAACGGCGTATGCTTCGCGGCAGCACTAGACCTACGGTGAATCAATCAACCCGGACTCGGCCATGTCCACATTCATTTCTTGTCTTTTTCTTTTTGTTCTTGCTTTCTACTTTCATCGATCTCACGGTGACAAGGTGTCCGGCAACTTATCTTTAGAGCGGTTAACCAGATCCGAACTACTTTGTAGGTTCGCTCCGCCGTCATCCCAATCCCTGGGCCTTTTCGCCCATATTGGGCCATAGGAGCAGAGTTCTCTCAGTTGCCAGGTACGGTACGATATAGCACAAGGTCCGTTGTTCCGTTGAGGATAGATTGACTATATATGACCGTGAGCGAGCAGAAACACGTTGTGCCGCCGGCAGTGCCATGATTTCACCGCTTTCGTTTTTCCCTCTCCAGTCGTGACGACGGCCCATCTGGCTTGATTTGTGTATACTGTTCCAGCTGCCAATTGACGTGGGAGATTCATCAGTTTGAAACATCACCGTGTGTACGCAGTCAAAGGGCCGTACGACAGGGTATCGAGATAACAACTCCATAGAAAGCGAAAACAATACACACACTTGCCCACCACGATACAACACAGCATAGCGCATACAGTGACATACAATCCTCGTAAATAAAAATGTCTGGGTAAATTCGAGTGGTCCCGGCCTGGGCCGGGCCCCTGGCGGTAGGAAAACGGTACGTCACGAGAGACGTCCAAGATCGGGGTTTGCGATAAATAACGACGGACGAGGAGCGACGCCGTATTGTATAGTTGGTCTGGTCCGCGATGGTACTTCCTCACGGCGCCGCGTGTTTCTGGGGGTAGGAGTTTTCTGTAATTCGAATTCTTGAGATAATCTGTGCTCGTATGCCCTTATTTTGTTGGATACGACGGCTCCCCTCTTGGGGGATGACATATTCAAATGTGGTGACATGAGAGGCTGAGCGGGCATCTCAGACTCGATCTCCATCGACCGAGCAGGGACTGCCGAGGACAGCGCTGATCGTGGCGGATCGACGTGGGCCAAAATGCTTGACGGAGCGCCCTCGGCAGGCGCAGGGTTGTCAATAGCGCTAGTGTATATACCTTGTTCGGTTATTTCGGCAGAACCCAGCGATGGCGCCCGCCGCGAGCTCGATCCATCAGAGGCGAGACGCTGAACTATGTCGTAGTTGCCTCCGAGGTGCTCCGCAGAGTAGGTGTTCGCCGTGCGTCCACTGTGGGCAGAGGACAATGATCTTCCGTGTCCGACAGGTATATCAGCAAGTGTATTATCATCAGACAGCGCAGCCGCAGCAGACGATCTCTTTGACTCTTCATATGCAGCGAGTGGAGGGGCGGGTGTTGGGTCTCGGAAATCCAGTGGCTTGGATGATGTGATCGACGCGCGACGGTCAATGAATGGCGATTTCGCTATGCGCGTCCACCAGCTATCATGACGTGATATGGTGGGTGAATGAGAGGAGGTGGAACCCGAAATAGTCGAATACCGTCGAGGAACGAATGTAGTAGCGTGTGGGTCAGAGCAACGTGTAAGCGTGGGGCTGTAGGATACTGGAGATGTGCTAGCCGGTGGGGTGAGTGTGGCATTGTCCACACGACAAGATAATATTAGCCCTTGGTGCGAAGGTTCTCGCCGAGACGGGAGCGAATCAGACGCTTCCGTGAGAGATGTGCATGAGACTTCTCTGAGAGGAGTAAGCATGAATGAGGATTGAGGAAATGGCTGAACGGAATCCTGAGGACCCAGCCTAGACCACTCAGAAATAGCAGTTTCGCCGCTCCTCGGAATGCAGCTATCATAATCTGCGTCCTTCTCGGGAACACCTGGGTATAATTTGAGGTCATAACAATCGTCGTCTGAGAAGGGGTCTTGGAATGGATCGGTATACGAGAACGAACTCGCGTCTTTCCGATGGATCGGATGCGAAGAAGTAGCGTTGCGACTTCCTTGACGTATCAAATCTTCTTCGCCCCCCTCGCGGAGATTATCCGTCTTCTCCCACTCGTGATTTCCTTCATCTGCTTCAGATCCGCTAGGCTCGCGACCAATCACCCCGCGCACCAGCACACCAACAGAGCGAAGGGACCAAGCGCTTGTCCCCTCACTACCCTGCCTGTGCACGGTGCTCGAGGGTCCAACCCAACCGAATGATCTGGCATCCTCATCAGCAAACATGTCCCTTCGCGGCTGGTGAGACTTGGAGTCAAATTTGTTGATGCCAAGGTGTGCGAGAATGCCCGTCATCACACCTAGCCCCTCAGCCGCCCTGCCATTTTCAATATCCTGGCAATCCAGACGTGCAGCCTCTGGTTGAGACCCACCGATCGATCCGTCGTCCGAGAATTCGGGGCTATCTTCAAGTGGCAAAAATCTGCCGGCTGCCTGGCCGTCGCGATTGCGTACTCGTTTCATGTAGTACACTGACCCAAGTCCAGCTGCGACAAGCCCGAGAATTCCAAATGTTGTGCCGAGTGCGATGGCGGTAGTGTGGGTGCTCGAGCCAGTGGACGAGCCAGAAGTGTGCGAAGGACTGCCCGTTGCGGCCCCAGGAGAAGCAGTGCTCGTGACTCCACCATTGGGGTTTGAACCCGTCTGTGACGGCTCCGGCAATGAGGTGAAGGCAGGCGTTGAGTCGGGAGGAGGCGGAGTGTACGACGTAACCATCGAGGACGTCGTCGGATCGTAGATGAATAAGGATGCCGGTGCAGCAGAAGAAGAGCCATACCCTAAGGTGGCAGTTTCAGCATGACCATCTCAGCGAAAGCGCGATCCTTGCTACTCACCAAAGCAGAATAACACAGATCCACCTGATTGGACTGCAAGGTGGTCCCTCCTCTGACCTAGCTGCGCGAGAGCCGCAACACTGCTCCAGACCATGGGGTTCTGGCCGGTGTCCAAGACCCAGCCATCGCTGTATGTCGTCTGGAGTTGTGCATCGCCGCCTCCGTGGATGAGGACATGGCTAGTGGGAAGGACGACCGCCGCAAAGTCGCGACGAGGGCTCGGTAATGATTGGCCCGAGATGGAGACCATCTCCCACATGGGAGGATTGGTCGTAGTATTTAGGGACCATACTGTGTCCATGGGCACGAGCTCAGAGCACGACGCGCAGTATCCTCCGAGGATCAGGATGCGTCCGTCGGGCAGCGCGAGCGACGCGTGACCATAGACATCGGGTGGTGCACTGCTCGAGGACGGCAATTGGATAAACTCTGGACCAGATGGGTCAAACGCGTAGTGTTCGTTGAATGCATTGCCAGAACCGTCCGCTTTTTCGCCACCGATAATCCACACTTTGCCATTCGTATATGACGAGGAGTGACGAATCCTGCGCATGGGTTCGTTCTCCCAATTCTGTGGTTCCATGAGGAAGAATGGACCGGACTTGCCGGAGGTCGCGAGTAGACCAGAAGAGTCATTGAGTGCCATAAGGACTTCCTGCGAGTTTGGACCTGGTTGGCCCCCAAAGAGTAAGAGTTCGGTGGTACTGAAAGCGGACAAGGTGTGCCAGGCGAGGGCAGGCGAAGCGTTTGCGGAGAAGAGCTGCCAGGGAGGAGACGAGGAATCGAATGATATGGAAAGATCGAGGACTAGCAGGTCGGATAGCTCTGGGGCAGAGCTATACGTGTAGGAGTTAGACGGATCGCTCAATCCACCGTGGACGTACAGCGTGTCCTCCAACAGAGCGACCGCTTGTGCCCATCTGCTGCAAATGAGTACTTGTCATGCAAATGCGGTCGTTGGTATGCTTGCCTCGGGGATGGGGTGTATTGCGCGATAACGTGCCAAGGGAAAGACAACAATGATATTACAAGGCAGCAGATCATGACGATAAGTTAACGAAGGTCGTGAGTGTTCATCAGGATAGCAAAGTGATCAACTTGAACTTTCCGCTGTTGAACCCGCGCGGATACTGCGCCACCCCGAAACGAAATCGCTGCTTTTGGACAACCCGCGTACTCGTCTTATTACGCAACGTCTACGTGCGTCTCACAAATCTAAGAGGTACATCTTTGATACCCAGAGTAATATCAACCTTTGCCTGCAGTACCCGGCCCCGCCATTGGTCCACCGTCTCTAATTGGCCGCTCGGCTGCATCGCAAGCAACGGCTCGATCCGCCAATCTCGCAACAGCATCGCGAGAAAGCAAACGCTTTCCATCGTCGCGAATTTGCGCCCAAGGCATGCACGAGGACCTGTGGTTTGGAAACATTAATGGGATAAACCCACAGGTTAGGATCCGTGCCATACCAATGCTGAAAGCTGTGTATTCCTCCGACTCGTCGTTTTCAGCCGAATGTTGCTTGTACCACCTCGAGGGCCGGAATTCCTCAGGATCGGAAAAGTAACGTCGATGATATTCTATAGAATCCAGTCTAAGCTGCAGTTAGGCGAAAGTCATGCATCGTACTCACGGACGCCAACCATGTCTACTGCCATCTTGGAGCAGATTCAGCCACCAATTCGCAATTATAACACCGACCAACGACTTACAAGCGTTCCTTTCTTGATGGACAAGATCTTGGGTTCATTTCCGTCAGAAATATCCAGGGTCGTGTCTTGCAACGCCTCGCGCGCGAGAAAGACACCGGCCGCTACAATATGTAATTAATGTCCGCAGGAGTCAACAGACAACGATCTGCTACTTACGAAACAAGCGAATCCCTTCGTAGAATGCTCCAAGTAGCTTGTTGAGTTTCGCGTAATCTTCCACCAACTGGGTAATATGTTACCAAAACTCAATGAAAGGAGAGAATGGCTAGAGCACTCACCAAGGTATCATCCTCTCTTCCTCGTGTCACCTCTCGCACTTGGGCAACAAGTTCATCCTGAAGACCATGGTCTAAAGCCAGGAATGCAAGGGTTGCTGCCAATGTGTGCGCCGTGGTCTCTATATTTGGATGTGAGCGCTCTGACAAACATGGACAGGGACAAGTACTTGCCATGACCAGCAAACAGAAAGGAGAACACGTTGCCGATCTAAGCGATATCGCCTGTCACTCCTTGCCACCGGGACAACACTACTTCAGGTCTTACTTACCACCTCATGGTCACTTAGGCCAACCTTACTTCCTGCATCCTCTGAAGCTTGAACCAGGCGCCAAAATATATCCTTTGGCTTGGTTACTGTGTCGTCGTCACCGGATTGGATATTCTTTCGATTGGTGCTGACTAGGGAGTGCATGAACTCTCGCATGGTATCATAAGCGCGACGAGTGCGTTGGATCCTATCAGTTAAACAACCCCCGCAAAAAATATTGAGCGTTTTCTGGTTGACACAAAATAATGCCTGCACTAACCATGGGAATGGCAATTTCCAAGCCCACCCAGGGGCAGCGATTGCGAAGATGTTCGTTTTCGTGATAATCTGCATGCATTCTTGTATATTCATTTCACCTTGGTTAACAGGCTGATTGGCCCATGTAAACGGAAACCCGAAGCCAACCGATGCAAATATGATGAATGCGAACTGTTGCGGTGCATTACATGAGCGGTTGTTTTGAAAAATATTTCAACGAGCAAGCTTGCCTTGGATGTGAGAGTATGGACATTGGGAACCTCGATGACGCTCTTTGCAGTCCAGCCTTCGGCGGCAACCATTTCCATGTAAAGCTTGCGCGAGGCATCCCAAACAAAGGAATACCTTGGCTGGATCAGAGGCCGAATGCAGACTCGATGGACTAGCCACCTACATCTCGTTGTTGAACGCAGGGCTCGCGACCTTCCTGTGCCTTCTCCACGATTGGCCCTCTGCGGAGATGATGTTGGGACCCCAGAACCTATGTGATGCAGGCTCGAGACACCGAACATAGATCACTGCACCAGACTCACAGAAAGAAGCGGCCCATGTCTTTCGACTTTCCAAAGGCGCCAGACCTTTGTCCGTCAACGACGATCTGCCTGGCGACTTCCATGGAACGGGTGTATATCATGGGAGTATTACCGACAAACGGGACGATGGAGACGGTGTCGCAGCCATAGCGATCATAAACTAGGGGAAGAAGGTGAGCCTGATAACACAAGAGAGTAGAGACACGCGCACTGTTTCTGTTCTTTCTCCAGGTCCAGGTGAACAACACACCTAATAGTGAGCAGGATCCAACGTGAGGAGAGAAACATCGAGGCGTGGGAGTGACCGACTTGGGTTCCACCACGTCTCTGGTAGGACGATGGCGAAGATAGAAAATGGCTGGAAGGGAACGCGGAGACCAGGAAGAAAATCGACGGCCTGTAAGTATATATACGGGTAAGTCCCATGATTATTCGGGTGCGCTGTGTACTTTAGACATACTCTGAGGTTCTTTGAGAGTTTGAAGATGCTGGAGACGAGGAAGAGAGAAGCAAATGTCCCAATGTATAACAGGGGCGCACTCGTTGAAGTAGCCGATGTACCGAAATGAATCAGGGACGAGTCGCCACTAAGACTAAACGAGCCAGTCATTGTCGGCGTAGTTGAGGCGTGGTACGTACATTACAGTAATATTATCTAATATAAATACTGTTACTAATGGGGTTATTGTATCGGGAAGAACCGGCTACAGCTACAAAATAATCGCAATAACATATGACGCAATAAAGATAAAAGTGTCTGTCAAGTTTGAAGGCAATCTGAATGCTCCACATTCAGTTCAAGATCGCTAACCCATCAGTCCATGACTACGCTTACCGTGCTGCCTTCATGCATTCACGCCGCGTGCGATGGGTGTTGGAGCGGCGATGCCTGCCAACTCTTTGTCAGCCTTCTCGCCATGTGTCTTTCGCAAGTCCACTCACTGCTCGTTGATACCCCGGTCTTGGGGTTAACTTCTTGGTGGATCCGGTTCTTCCACAGTGCGCCGGATAGGGACGAGGCATCCGTAGGAAGGGGCGCGCAGAGACCAGACGGTGCGACGGCGCACAATACAAGACAGGTGGCGGCGATGGTGGAGCAACGCATTATGGTGAGATTGTGTACTCGACGAGCGATAGTGTTTGAATGTATGAAGGAAAGCCATCGTCCGAACCGAAACCTTTTATGCTTCTTTGCCCGTGCGGTTGGCTGTTCACCTGTGCACGCCGGGATTTCGAGCCATCTTGACTCGTCCCTTGCTGTCCTCACCCTTACAGCCCCTTGAATCACCCTCTTCGGGTGACCGTTCCTTGGTCCTGGACACCTATGGTCAATGCAACCGTTAGCTAAACACAGTATAATGACACTGTGTTTTGCACTGCTATGCGGATGCGGCGGGAGCGAGGTTCACGTTGCTACGGTGAGCAACTGCCGCATACCAAGTTCGTGTTCCCGATTTTGAACTTCCACCCTTTTGTTCTTGCCTACGTCTCTTTGCTACCTGCTGGGTCTCTCGCGTGCCTTGATTCAAGTGACGCTTCCATGCGAATAACCTGACTGATGCAGCAGACGAATACCTGCAGTGTGGCTGTCGTACCAAGCTGAGGTTCAAAATACAACTTACTGTCATGTCAACACGGCTCTCCTGAGCTCTCCGTGTACGTATTTCTCTGCACTCGATCCTGAGGCGAATCCCACTAAGGAACGTTCCTGACTTGCTACGGACCCGGCCGCCGGGCAAGTCATTCTGTCCGAGAGTTCAAGTGCAACAGCCATCGCGCAGGCACTGCAGGGACACTGAATATCTCTGAAATGAGCGGCTAGGATGACCGATGGGCCCGAAAGGAATAAGGCGGGAAACACGGATTGACTCGAACGAGTCTTGAGCCATGCCGTGCCAGTCCGACCAATGATGCGGATCAATTAAACGGATTCTGGCAATTACCGATATTCCCACGCTCATACAAAGAGCCCACTGGCAGGTGAGCGTCATCATGACACTTGGCTGTAACCACTGCATCGCATGCATGTCCATCTTTGGGCGCCGTTCAAGGAGCGGACTATAACTTAAAGAATACATAACGCCAAGAGACACGACTGTCAACCAAAATCGAGTAAAATCGCTCTGATCTCCCCTCTCACTGCACCGCGTGAGCCACGCTCCGAGCGGGCTAGCTCACCAACCAAGTTTCTGATGGACCTTGCCTACAAACAGGGCTCCAGGAACGGGGGTAGCGGCTGGCGGCTCCGTAGAAGAAGGCGCTGCAGGTATTCAAGAAAGGTACTCCGCCTCATGATCGCACGTCACTGACCTGACGTCTCCGCATCTACAGCCCGCGCAACAACGTTCCCAGCATCTAGACAGAATGGTAACGTGGCAATTGAAACTAACCATCGTCCTTACCTTCAGTGATGATATCACGAACCACTGTTGTGATGGATCATTAGGGTTTGTTTTCGACATCATTGACAGAAAGTGACCAACCTGCGCCTCTGACAACGCCGCCGATGACACATGAGGTCATTGCGAGCAAGGAGATGAGTAAGCCGGGTGCGAAGGCGAGCATGATGAGGATGCTTCTTTGCGTCGAGAAATGTTAGGCTGTTGGAGAAAAAGTGGCAGCTTGCTTTCCTCGGATTTTATATCCGCCTGGGCTTCCTTCTCTGGTGGTCGCATTTCTATCACGCCCGGAGGGGCGGTGAGGTTTTGAGGGTCCCGAACCGGTTTTATGGATCGCACGGGTCACAAGGTTCGTTCATTTTTTCAAAGATGGCTTGTTCAGACTTATCCTCTATTGATCCCTTTCCTGCCTTCTCATTCAGTGTGGCTCGTCTCCACTACCCAAGGACACAGGATTTGATTACAGTGCTACGCTCATAGGCCGCGCCATGTGAATGTCTTTCACACAGGAAACAAGCGTGGACTCGGATGATGGGCCAAAAATATGGATGTACATGACAGCTATCTCGATAGCGCGCTAGCGCCGTGGCCACTTCGAAACATGGGTTATATATATAACGTCATCATCGTCCATGCGGCTCGCTAATCCCAAAATAACTAATCAAAGTCCATCATATGGATCTGGTCGAGGAAGGTAACGGTTGTCCACAAAGTTGAGATGCGGTCTCAATACTTGAGAAGCATGATGCAATTGGTGGGTAGTAAGGAGCAGGCAACCGGCGTTGATGAGTAAAAGCAGGATCACTGCCATTCCAATCCAGTGTGGGGGCAACATGATCGTGCTGCGGCGAGGTGCCTCCGAGTCCACGGAGGTATCATTGGTGAAACTATCCGAGGGGGAGAGGAGGTGCTCTTTATCTGCCTCGTCGTTTTCCCCCTGGCTAAGAGCCATATAGGTGTCGTTGCTCATCTGATCACATGGGAAAATGAGGATGCTGCATCTCCTGGTCACTATAGGTGGACTCACTTGTACGTTGCCACGCTTGGACTTGCACTGGACTAGCGTGGGTCCCTCCGGGAGAGGTAGAGTAAGCGTTGTAATGGGCAGGTGCCGCGTCCGTCTGTACTTTTTATAAGTCGGTCGTTGGCAATACCCGATCGATGTTGATCTTAAACCTTTTCGGAGGCGCCGGCGCTCACGCACACCTACTATTTTTTTAGTATGGCGTGCAGTAGATGGGTTGTGTCGACTCTGGAAGGCAACTGTGCGGTGGGGAAGCGACAGCCTACTTATATCTATCATAGTTACATGTGCGTTCCCCGGCGGGCGAGGCTTGCCTTGTTCAGGTTGCTCTCCTGGGTATCTACGCATCGCCTTCGGACACTGCTTGGCTCAGCATCGAAGATAGGGACCGCAACTTTCGATATAAACTTGATATGAACTGATGCGGTGATCTTAGAATTCGGACACCGCGCTGGCCGCCCGAAAACGTTTCTATGCGATTAGTTTATATCTGATGCAGCTACTTACTTATGCATCTGTTCGCCGTTCGCCAGCTGACCGCATCCCCCGTCCATGTCACCATCCTCAGAGTCTCACAGCAGCGGTACCGCTTCCCGCGCTTGGAATAATGGCGCCCTCGCTCTGTTCTCCTCGTTCTCCCGTCCTTTCCGGCGACCGTCAAGCGCCGCGATCGCTTGTCTTGCCGCGCTCGCCGCGGTGACGGTCATCAACGTCACGTTCACGTCGTACGCCGTGTATACCGTGCGGTCCCTGTTGCCACCCGCCCGCGAATGGTGTAAGTCCCCCCCCCCCCCCTTCCAGACTTCCGCTCGCTACGAAAAGATGTCATGAGACAGGGGAAAGATCAATCTCCCTACCTCGAGCCATGACTGACTGACATCATCGCTTGCAGCATACATAGGGGACGACTTCCCCTCTGACCTACCGGTGGAGCTTCCGCTCGCCGGACTGAGCGTGGTACCGGGGCTTGAGCATTTTTCGCTCTACAACGATGACGAATGGGGTACCCTTTTTCCCTCGGATGGGTTCGTGCGTCTGGGCCCCGACGACCGCACGTTCCACGTGTCGCTCTTCCATCAGCTCCACTGTCTCGACGTGATTCGCGTCAGCTACTTGACGAACCGAACGCACGCGGCCGAACATGTTCAGCACTGCCTGCGGTATCTGAGACAGATCCTCATTTGCCATGCGGACACGACGCTCGAAGTCGACATTCCACAATTTGAGGACGGAAGTTGGTTCCACACGGCAAGTGGCGTTGGTTCGGTTCACAGGTGTAAAGACTGGACTGTGCTACGTCGGTGGGTTGCCGATCACCCGAGTATACCACTCGAGTGAACGTGGGTTGGTATGTGTGTGCGTGTGTGCTAGAAATGCTTTTTTCCGTCATGATGCGAACGGTGTATCTATGATACTTAGATCTTCCCTCCCCCTCCCCCTTTATATTCGCTGCCAAGTTAAACGGGACTGGGGGTGCCCTCAGCCCTATGAGAGGGTGCATAGTCAAAAACTTTGAGTTCTGTATGATCGCGGTCATGTTTTGCAGATTCTTTCGTGCCTTCCATGTCGGTGCTGGTGGCGAAACCGTCGGTGTAATTGGTCGCAGAGGTGACGTTGTCGTCCACATGACGGGCAACCCACTGGATGCGGGTGGACATGACTGACCCGGTAGTTTGTTCGGAGGAAATTCCGAGACCAACGCGGATGATGATAAGCGTGGGAGCGATGCCCTAAGATGGGGTTAGGAAGAGAAGCTTCGAAGCAGTGCGTGGAAATGCTGACATATATTTGGACAGCCATCACGGCGAGGATGCCTTCAGCGGGACTGGAGATGGCGAAGCAGATGACGAAGATCAGTTGGATTAAAAGGTAAAGTGCACCGCTCTCGATAACGAGGGCCATAGCATGGCGAGTGGCGCCTCGACCGACCTGGAAGTTAGAGTCGGGGACGGTGCGAGAGGAGATCCAGATGCGATAGACGATGAGAGTGGTGACGATGATGTTGGTGCAGAGGGGAAGGACGTATCCAGCAAGACCAAGGGGAACCACCGCTGCAGGGGGTGCAGGGGACGTGGGGTTGATGGCGAGGAGCATATGGATGACGCCGATGATGCAGGCTATGGATCGTCGTTAATGATGGGGTGAAGTTCCTGTGCGAGGGTGTTCTCTTACCGAAGCCGGCGACAGAAGCGAGAAAAGGTATCAGCACGATGTAGTAGTTTTTTCCCCATAGCATCCAGCAACGATATATGAGGACGAGGTCACCGAGTAGATCTGTGAAGGATATCAAAAGATCAGCTGCAAAGAGCCCGTTTGTCTCGTTGGAATAACCAGTGACACCGGTATTACTCTGTCAGAGGTGTCAAACATTGCCGTCATGATTAAACAGGGAGGCTGACCAGGGCAGAGTAGAAATGGCTGAACTCGAGAGCGAAATGGGTAGTGCAGCAGGCAAAGATGAAGCAATTTAGATAAACGACGGGATTGTTAAGGGTATTCCAGAGGCGTCTTTGGCTGAGGATGACGAGAGAGACGATAAAGAGTGCGCAGTTAATGCCTAGAAGGAAGAAAAGTGAGGATTGAGGGCGATGGCACTGCTATTGAACTCTGAGACATACCCCACAGAGCAGCCTCGCAGCCAAAACCGACGAGGGCAGCGAGGTCACTGTTGAGTTCCATGGGAGCAGAGTGGACAGTAGAACACGCGCCATGAAACGGCCAGGCCAGTTATTATTACATGCGGTCCATGGATGGGGATTGTAGGTCCATGTGGGTCCGGTCTTACTTTCTACCGCCGAGATATTGATTATCGTAGTACCGTGTCCGCGTTACCTCCTCATCCCTCTCCATGGCTCACGTTCGTCTCTTTGGTTCCGCAGTCATTGCATACGTCCTTTACAAGCTCCTTAGGCGCCTTGCTGCCCCGCCGAACCCCCTCACCATCATCCGCGGTCCAGCCAAGGACCATTGGTTCTCCGGTGCGTTCTCCGCCCACGCTTCCGCCATCCTCGCACCCACGTCTTCTCAGGCAACTATGGTCGTCTTTTTCGCGATGCCCTCCAGTACAACCTCGCTTTGGTCAACGAATATGGAGGAGCCGTCAAAATCAACGCCCTGCTCGGGGTAATCACACCGGCTCGTTGCCGAGGCCTGATAAATCACTCATGTCATTCCCCAGACTCAGCAGCTCTACATATCCGACCCCCTCGCTCTCCATCACATAGTCGTCAAGGACCAACACATATACACCGAGACAGACATGTTCATCGCGTAAGTCCTGCCTCCCCTCGTCAATGATGTCATAACCTGCTCGGCAGAGCAAACAACCTCATCTTCGGTCCGGGCCTCATCTCGACCCTCGGTGTGTTCCCTTGCACTTCCTCCGCGAGACTGGCCCTGCAACGCGTCTCTCCTCCAAGGTGATCAGCACAAGAAGCAGCGCAAGATGCTCAACCCCGTCTTCTCGCTCTCCAACATGCGTGATTTGCTTCCCATCATACAGCCCATCGCGGACAGGATCTGTGAGATGCTCCAATCACAGCTGCCATCTGATCGCTGTACGTGTCTGTATCTCCTGTCATACCTGCCATTCATTCAAATCAGCCGCGAAGGAGATCAACATCCTTCCATGGCTGTCTCGCGGCGCTCTCGAGTACATCTGTCAGGCAGCTCTCGGCCACTCCTTTGACGCTCTGGACGTAGAAAAAGAGAACGAGTACTTGCAGGCGATACGAAACCTGGCGTAAGGCTGTCTTCCATGTATACCGAACGCTCACTATACCTCCCTGACAGTCCCACGGCACTCCGACTGGTCATGCTCCGCCCCTTCGTCCCCTTCATCGTTCGCACTTTCTCCTTGCCATGGCGTAAGAAAATGATGGATTGGGCTCCGCTTGAGACTCTCAGGGAACTTCGTCGCATTGTCCGAATCATGGACACCACCAGCAAGAACATTTTCGCAGAGAAAAAGGCAATCATGCAAGGTCGCCTCGAGGATCTTTCTAGTCCAACATCTGACTTCAAAGGTAAAGATATCATGAGCATCATGCGTGAGTCTAACGCCGCATCTTTCCTTCTACGCACATGGTAGTGACCTTGACCCAGTGAGGGCAAACTCCTCCTCTGATAACACTGACAAGCTCACGGATGAGGAACTTCTGGGCCAAATGAAGTAAGAGCGACATGTCATGCCCGTGACAGCTTGCATCCTCAGACCCTGTCTAGCACAGTCATATTTGCAGGGTTCGAAACCACAACGACCGCTATATGTCGCATCCTTTGGATACTGGCTAACGGGCCTGATGCCCAAGCACGCCTGCGTACAGAAGTGCGGGATGCGAAACAGAAATATGCTGCATCTCGTGACATCACAGGTCCCTGGGAAGACGTTGGATTACCATACGATCTCCTTATGGATCTTCCTTATCTCGATGCTGTCGTTCGAGAGACATTGAGAGTGCACCCTCCTACATCGGTGCTGAGTAGAACGTAAGGTGGTTCGACATTGTGCTATCCGAATCACTAACTGAAGCCTTGCGTTGCCAGCGTTCGCGAAGATGCCATACTCCCGTTGTATCGGCCCATCAGATCTGTTGCGGGAGAGATGCTCTCGGAAGTTGCCATCCCGAAAGGCACCACCCTGATCATGTCTCTTTTAGCCGCGAATCACAACAAGGATCTATGGGGAGACGACGCTTCGGAGTGGCGACCTGAGCGCTGGCTGACTTCAACCGGCAAACGTGTTCAATTCAATAGAGACTCCGAAGATGGTGCTGAAACAGACTCGAATTCCGCGACGGCAGAAAAGACTCCGGGCCTGAAAGGTGGGATGAAGTACCCAGGCGTTTATGCATCCATGTAGGTGGATTATGAGAGATCGCTCTACCACACGCTGATCTGATGATGATGATCAGGATGACCTTCCTCGGGGGCGGTCGGGCATGCATGTATGGCTCTTTCCCTATGTCCGTTCTGATCTCTGTCTGACGCGTATGGCTCTTACAGCGGCTTCAAGTTTGCGGAAATGGAAATTAGTAAGTGGGACCACAGCCATGCCAAGCTATGCGATTGAGCTGATACGCCCTCTCAGAGCAAGTGGTGACAACGCTTATATCGCGCATCCATTTCGCTTTACCTAGCACACCGGACGAAAATGGGAACATCAAGGAAGTCTATTGGAAAGTCAATGGTATCCAAGTCCCCGTAGTTCGGCCTCCTGGTGGGGACGATGTGACAGCACAGGTTCCTCTGGACCTGAGGTTAGTCCAACCCGGAGATTTTGTATGATCCTTGCCATCTGGTAGATCTGAGGATATGCATCATATTTGTGATTTCGTTCGGTGGCAACAAAAAGACCTACCAGGGGCACGTACGGCGGCTAATTCATTTGCCGCTTCTCCGCGTTGGGGCGGTAAGCGGTTGCCTAATCCTGAGTGGCGTTTGCATAATCAACCTGTGCATCCAAGTCATGATTCTAATACGCGATGACTTCGTACTTGTGGTACATCTTCCCTTTTCAGTGCCACTTCAAGTTTGACGCGTTTGACACGCGTCCATTCGTGAATCGTGACTCATCGATCTGATGCTGGCGGAACAATTAGGATACATGCCGCAGCGGTAGGCGCATACTACTACTAATCACCGGAAGCACCCCCGCTCATTTCTTTGATTGACGGGCGCAGAGTCCACCTGGTGGTGACGAAACACCGATGCGGCGACTGCGGTGCTGGCGGAAATGAACACGGGAAAGCGAAGATGCCGAGTTGCTGCTGTGCAAGGTCCAGGATCTCTGTAGCTGCGACGGCGTGACAGACTGGGGGCCGACCCTGTTGACTCGTACGTTTGGAACAGATCGGGATATCCTAGGTAAGATAAAAAGGAAGCACCCCCCTTCGAAAAGGGAGGGACGTTCACCCAACCGCAAACAAGTTACCCGTCATGTCCGTTAACATCGTTCTACCTACTCTCTCCAGTTGGGCGGGAAGCCGCCTGACGAGCGTCCTAGGATCGAAGACCCAAGCCGATTTCAACACCGCGTTCGATACGACGTTCGCTTCCGAGTGCAAGTTTATCCTCAACGGAGCACCGTTGAGTCGCGATGCGTACAAGGCGCAGCTGCAACAAGAGAGCGCTGCAGGCTTTGGGGAGAACAGCACGAGCGTCCAGATCGACCAAGTGACTCAGGTCGAGACCGGCAACCAGGGGCAACTCGTACGTGTTTTTCGTTTCGTCAACTTTAACTCGTCATTCGTCGTCGCTGATATGCCCGCGTTCGAACTTGAAGTCTGGCCTCGTCGGCATCTTTTACACGAGCATCTCCGACTCCAAGTTCCTCGTTCTCGGCGCGCCCTCGCAGAAAAAGGCGACCTCTTCCATCAATGTGGAGTAAGCCCGTCTTTCTTCTCCTTCTCGGGATCGCATTCATCATAATACGTGCAGAATTCAACCAACGGAGAAGAACCCACAAACTAATCCCCGTATACGGGGTTACTTCGACCCCAGGAGAGTAACTACGGTCAACCAGGTGGTCGCCGAGTCCACGCTCCAGGTCACCATTCCTACGTCGTCCGTGCCTAAAGCCAAGGCCACGGCCACGACTACGGAACAGTCCCCCAAGGTCGAACTAGGCCCAGAAGCTTTAAAGCTTCCGCAAGGCCTCTTTGATCTCGGTCGTTACTTGCATCTTCCCGCTAGTGAAACAGGGGCTCAGCCCGAGACATTGCCTGGGTTCGGCGCGTTCGGTGTCGGACCGGTCATCACCCCTGGGGAGACCATCGGAGATTCGAAGAAGTAAATGATCTGAAGACATGATGTAACACTAGTATACATTTTCTTGTATCGTCTGTGATTCGTGTCGTCGAATGTAAACCATACGGACTAGTGTATTACTACAAAATCCGATGCGAGTGCTCCGTGGCATTTAGGGAGGGACCTAGAACCACGCAAAACCGTGACAAGTCAAATCTGGAGTCACGGTATCAATGCAATCGTCCACTTACGTCTGCTTGGCCTGGATCCGCCGCAGACCCAGGTGACCCAGAACCACGCCCAGGCAGGACGACGCGCCTCGTGACGACCCTGCCGTCCGAGTCGAGCTGTACGTCCGAGTCGTCATCGCGGCCCTCTGGCCCAAGATCGTCGTTGCCGACTATGCCCTCAAATTCGCCCACGCCGGCGTGGCCAAGTGGACCGCCGACCTCGTCGCGCGCATACGTGGCGTGCGAGCGCTCGCCGTCCGGGTCGTGATCGTTTTCGTGGCCTGGGGCTGCTGCCGTCGAGTCTTGGCCGCGGTGGTGTGATTGGCAGTGGACCGTCCGCCGTTGCATCTCGTCCGAGTCGAAGGACAGGGGTGCACGGTCAGCCTGGTGAACAGTGTGAGCGGAGTTGGAGAGGCTGTGGGCTGCGTAGTACCTTGACGAAGGCCTCGGAGGGGGTGGCGAGGTCTTCGTTCCATCCGGGAGCATTTTCGATGCAGGATGGCTCGTGCTGGAGTCAGGATCAGGATCGAAAGTGGAGAGACGAGAGAAAAGGGACCTTTGGATCGTTTCCGCGAGTGGTGCTAGTAAGAGGGAGATATGAGAAGACAGGGGGAATAGGGGGGAATATGAGAGCTCACATCGAGCGACGGAGGGTGGAGGAGATAACCTGTGCGGGTCTGAGCGCTGCTCTTGTGAGGGACAACATTTGATGGCGAGTGACAAAAGTTGGAGACAAATTCGAGTCTGCAAAACATAATATACCTTCTGACGTCATACATCCAATTGCTACACAGTTACGTAACACTTGCTATTCATGTTTAAACGACCAACACAGCGCGATATCGAAGTTTCCCCTGCTCAAGCTTCGTCACCGCCTCCTCAATCCCTTCGACATCCATGGGGAACTTCTCAATCATAGGACGGATTCCGTGTACCGCTGCGAACCTCAACATCTTCACATGTAATCCGCGTGAGCATGGCAAGCCCCC
Organism: Leccinum subgranulosum; assembly: GCA_038091575.1. Lineage (NCBI taxonomy): Eukaryota > Fungi > Basidiomycota > Agaricomycetes > Boletales > Boletaceae > Leccinum > Leccinum subgranulosum. The sequence continues at coordinate 15,269 of JBBPOS010000070.1, read as the reverse complement.
TTGGATGCGGATTCCCTTGGACAAAATCGATAACGCTGGCAGAACGAGATCTTTCTCCGAAACAGTCAAGGGGAAGACGGTGCCTCTCGCCTCCAAGAGTGGTAGAAACCTGTCCGGAAGCGGTCAGAACTAAACTCCAAACCCGTGTGGTTGACATACAAGTTCCAGTCGGGAAGCGACGACGTCGTAATGATCAGATGGTTGAGACGCCGTCCGATTTCGAGTTTGCTTGCGCCCTTGGTTGCATAGAACTCACTTGCCCCAAGTTTCTGTGCTTCCTCCTTTTTGCTGTCTGTGCTCGAAAAGACGACCACTTCGCATCCCATCTTGGCAGCGAACTGAATGGCGAGGTGTCCAAGACCGCCAACACCCACGATACCAACGCGGTCGGTAGGATGAACAGACGTGTATAGTGGGTAGAACACGGTAGAACCAGCGCACATGAGCGGAGCTGCCTCTGCAGAAGAAATCGCATCAGGGATGTGGAAGAGGAAGGCGGCTTTCCAGACAGCATGTGAGGCGAACGCCCCCTGGTCCAGGTCAGCCTCGCCGTACATGGCGCGTTTGTCACAGAACATCTCGTTCCCGCTCAAGCACTGGTCACAGTGCATGCAGCAATTGTGCAGATACCCCCAGCCAGCGCGATCCCCACTGAATCCATGTGAGTGACGAAACCTCGAGCTATCCAGGAGGACGTACGCTTTAAACGTGTCGACCTCAGAGCCGACTTTCTCAACAATGCCTACGCCTTCGTGGCCGAGCACCATGTTGGCAGCCTTGTAGTGTTCATCTGTGCCACACAATCCTGCGTGGGTGACCTTGAGGAGAACTTCGTCAGGGGCAAGTTTGTCCCTGTGCCCCGTGGACTTGACGATCCGTCCAGTTTGATGGCCCTTGTATACTGTATAGTCTAAATTCAACTGCATCGTGGCGAAAGGAGGAAGAGTTCTGGGGGGTATAGGAGTTGAGGAGACGTTGATATTTATCTGAATTCTTTCTTATGACGACATAGGGTAAGCATAGGGGATTGATTACTCAGTACCTCAAGTTGCGGCCTAACACGGTTTCTGTGAGCAACGGAGGTTCATTCATTCTACATGCCGGTCTTAGTGGGACTCCACGCGTCAGAACCGGACGAGATAAGCCCATCCGAGTCAAAGCCCGAGAGTGACCGCGAGCTGGAATCCGCGGTGTTCGCATTCATTACTTTCACACGCCAATTCACCCACCGACCTCTTCGTCATGACAGAGAAAATCAAGATTGTATGCACTTCAGTCTTGCAACCACAGCGTGTTATGTGACACCACGCAGATGAAAGGTGCAGCACCAGACCTCTCCGCTGCCACCTATCAGATCTTCGACGAGTCTCATACAATGGGCAATACACTCCGATGGATGCTCATGAAAAAGTGAGGCATGCCAACTCAGTCCGTTGGCCCTGCTCACCAATCGACCATAGTCCAAAAGTCGAGTTTTGTGGTTACAGGTGAGACAACGGCGTCTCTGGCCCGACGGAGCACTGACTCTTTGTATAGTGTCCCCCATCCTTCTGAAAATCTCATACAACTGCGCATTCAAATGTATGGTGCGTACCTCTTCTCATCTGTCGACACGCCTGCTCTCAAGTTTACTTGACACTCAGACGGACTCTCGTCCCTGGATGCACTTGTTGGCGCGCTCTCGAATCTCGACGATGTGTGCAGTAGCGTAGAGGAGAAATATCGCGTTAGTCTCGCAGATGGTCAGTACGAACGATGGATAGAAAAGAGTTAGGGTGGTACGTGCGTGTTACAACGTGATGACAACAAAAGTCGCCAGATACCCCAACTATCAGTATCTCGCGGTATAGTAGGGTGGTGGAGCGTTCTCATTCTCCGCCTTCGTTGGCGTTTGCTCGATCTTGGCCCTCGCCAGGTCCTCTTGCTGTCTTTCCCTCTCATCCGTCTACCTTGATACGATTGTTCTCGCCCTCCCTCTCAGCCCTTTGCTTCCCTGTTCCAATTGTGATTCCTTGTTCATGCTCTTCGAGCTCCGCGACGAGGGCTTTCTTCTTGTTGTCGTACGCAGCGAAACGCGCCTTTTCGCGGCGGAAAGACGAAACTGGGCACGGATCAAGCAACGACGTCGACACCATCTTGAGTGCGTGAAACTTTTGAGCTGCGAGTCACACATCCAATGAATAGGGAGGGGTTCGCGGGAGGATTAGTATTACGTGGTCGAACTTCTTTATTATTGCGACTCCTGTCTCATTTCACATTATCACCATTTATAAGGTACGCTTAAATTTGTTCGCTTCCAGCTGCGCGTTCGTGCTTGACTGTCTGTTGCTCATGTCCTCGTCAACCGTCCAAACGCCACTCCCCGTTCCAGCCAGCCATGATGCCCTTCCACCCCAGGACTTGTCCGAGAAAGTACAGGCAGAGTACGACTGCGTGCTCGCCCACTTTTCTAATCCGGACTATGTGCTCCCTGGCATCGACGCGGAAAAGGGCTCTCTGATGGAAGAGGAGATGATGTGGCTCGTTTGTCTCCTTAGGCCTCTTTTCTTTCTTCCCAATACTCACGTATCGGGACTAGTCGTACGAGTGCATCCTGCGCTTCTTGCGTGCCACGAAACACAACCCATCAGAGTGTATCAAGCGTCTTGAAGCGACCCTCAAATGGAGGCGTGATTTTGGTCTTTACTCCCTCATCACGCCTGCGCACGTTGAGCCCGAAGCAGTCACCGGCAAGGAGTTCATTTGCGGGTACGACACTCACGGTAGACCAGCCCTCTACCTCTGTCCGAGCAAGCAGAACACGGAAGAGAACCCGCGCCAGATCCATTACGTCTTCTGGGTCCTCGAGCGCGCCATCGAACTCATGGGTCCCGGCGTCGAGTAAATCACACATTCCTTGTTGCATTTCGTTTCTCGCTGACCCTCCCTCCCCTCCCTCTCTTGCCCACGTGCTTTTTGTTTCACGTAGGTCGATTGCGCTTATGGTCGACTACGCGGACAAGGCAAAAGGCCCCTCTTTCTCTACCTCGAGACAGGTCCTTCACCTCCTGCAAACCCACTACCCTGAACGTCTCGGCGTAGCCATCGTCACACACGTTCCCTGGCTCCTCCAGGCGTTCTGGAAGTTCATCACCCCGCTCATGGATCCAGTCACGCGCTCGAAACTCGTGTTCAACCCCTTCGTGGACGCCACCGGTCTTTGGCGCTCTGCCGCAATACGGGATCAGGATGGCACGGATGGCATGCTGTTCACATCCGACCAGCTCGTGCGCGAGGGCTGGACAGGCTCGATTCCGTTCACGTACACGCACGAAATCTATTGGCCCGCGCTACTGGCCATGTCCGACAACCGGAGGAAGGAGTTAACTCGGGTGTGGCAAGAGCTCGGCGGGGTGGTGGGCATCAAGGAATGGGACGTCAAAGTCGGCGTTCGAGACGGTTTGGACCCGTCCGCCGTCCTCGACGAGATCGCCCAAGCATTGTAGAGGATCGGATCGTTCATTCGCACCTCCCTGTTTCGCAGTACACTTCCATCTTGAAAACCGCATCTTAGATCAGACATCTACTTATAAGAAGTAAATAGCCCATTGCATACTGGAATTACATTTTCTTGGTTAGAACAAATGCAGGCGGTGTACGTAACCCCTGGCAACTGTAACACTCAGATCTAGGGAACCCCTGGAATGCAGGACTCTGAACCCAAGTTGCTTCGAGCTTTCGATCCACCCATCCAAGGCTAAGTTCAGATTTCGTTTCCGAGTACTGCCGGATTATTCAAAGAGAATAACATCGTGTTTCGATGCTTGTTCGCTTCCGAGGCCTTCAAATCAGTGTTCCAAGGTTGTCATTAGCCTGTCGCTCGCGATGTCCTCGTCCACTGTCCACACACCTCTCCCCGTCCCAGTCCGTCATGACGATGTCCTTCCTCCCCAAAACTTGTCTGAAAAAGAGCAAGCGGGGTACGATCAAGTGCTCGCCCACTTTACCATCCCAGATTATGTCCTCCCAGGAGTTGATACGGAAAAAGGCGCGCTAATGGAAGAGGAGTGCATGTGGCTCGTTCGTCTCAATTTTCTCTTTCTCTCTCTCTCCTGTTTTCCCACGTTTTCTCTATACTCACGGACGCCCTAGTCGTACGAGTGCATCCTGCGCTACTTGCGTGCTACGAGATACAACCCATCCGAGTGTATCAAGCGCCTTGAAGCGACCCTCAAGTGGAGGCGCGACTTTGGTCTCTACAGCCTGATCACACCGGAGTACGTCGAGCCTGAAGCAGTCACCGGCAAAATATTCGTCTATGGCTATGATACCCACAATAGACCGATCATCTACTGCTGCCCAAGCAAGCAAAACACGGAAGAGACCCCGCGACAGATCCATATCGCCTTCTGGGTCTTCGAGCGCGCCATCGAGCTCATGGGTCCCGGCGTCGAGTACGTTGTGCTTTCGTTTCTTCGCCAACCCCGTCTCACGGGACTTTCGTTTCGCACAGGTCGATCGGGTTAATGGTCGACTATGCGCACAAGGCCCAGAATTCTTCATTCTCCCTCTCGAGACAGCTCCTCCACATCTTCCAGAGCCACTATCCTGAACGTCTCGGCGTGGCTATCGTTGGCAACTCTCCCTGGCTCCTTCAAGCGTTCTGGAGGCTTATCACCCCACTCATGGACCGGGTCACGCACTCAAAGTTCGTGTTTGGTCCTGTCTCGGACGACACCGGTCTCTGGCGCTCTGCCGCAGCGCGAGATCAGGGCGAGGTAGATGCCATGCTGTTCGCATCCGACCAGCTCGTGAGCGAGGGTTGGTCAGGCTCGGTTCCGTTTCAGTATGTGCACGAGGTCTATTGGCCCGCACTGCTGGCCATGTGCGAGAGCCGAAGGAACGAGATGACACGGGTGTGGCGACAGCTCGGTGGGGTGGTGGGCATCAAGGAGTGGGATGTCAAGGTTGGCGTTCAGGATTTGACTGTGACCGCTGTTATCAACGGGGATACCTAAGCGTCAACGTAGATGATCGAACCGATGATACCCAGTGGAACCTTATATTTCGATACCATATGTCAAGATCTAAACATACAGTAGTAGCCCCGACGTGTATGGTGCTGTTGATTTTTTTAGAACAGGGCGACGTCGAAATTATTACAATCTTGCAACTGAATATCATGATGAGTCTGTGACATTGCCATTACAATAAGTGAATACCTGAGGGACAGGAACCAGGTTAATCTTTCGGTGACAATGACTCTTAGAAAAAGTGGAATATTTGGAGCCTCTGCCTTTTTAAATTTCCATCGGGTAAATCAAGGGTTCATAAAATTACCCACCAAGGCAGTCGCCTTGACACGGAATTAGCACAGACGATCAACTCCTCCACGCGACCTATGATACGTGGCCTGTCTGGGGAACTAAGGTACGACGAACGAAAAAGTTGACTTGATCTTGCGTTTGTAGTGATTTACCCGCGTCGCCCATTACTCGGTGACACTCTAGGCAGTCAGATCGCCGTAAGAAACCGGTCGTATTTTCGTATCATCCGATGTGCGCACCGTCAAAAGTTCGTTCCTAGTGTACCCGACGTCAAAACCGTCCTTGGCTCCGAGTCGTTCGTCCCCTCAAATGTCCTCGACTACTGTTCAGACACCTCTCCCCGCCCCAGCTCGCGATTCCGCTCCACCCCAGAAACTGTCCGAGCAAGAGCAAGCAAAGTATGATCGCGTGCTCGCCCACTTTTCCCATCTGGACTATGTCCTCCCGGGCGTTGATACGGAAAAAGGCGTGCTAATGGAAGAGGAGCGCATGTGGCTCGTCTGTCTCCCTCTTATTTATTTATTCCCCATACTCACGAATGGGGCCTAGTCGTATGAGTGCATCCTGCGTTTCTTGCGTGCCACGGAACATGACCCACCAGAGTGTATCAAACACCTTGAAGCGACCCTTAAATGGAGGCGAGATTTTGGTCTCTACACCCTCGTCACGCCAGAACTGGTCGAGGCCGAAGCTGCCATCGGGTGCATGTTTCTCTATGGATATGATTCCCGAGGCAGACCAGTCATCTATTATTCCCCAAGCAAGCAAACCACGCGAGAGAGTTTGCAACAGGTCCGGTTTGTCTTCTGGATCATCGAGCGCGCCATCGAGTTGATGGTCCCCGGCGTCGAGTACGTTGCACGTTTCCTGCTGCATCCCGCTTTCTATCCTATCTAATTTTATTCTCTTGTAGGTCTGTTACGTTCATGGTCGACTTCGCCAACAAAGCCAAGACCCCCTCGTTGTACCTTACGAGACAGGTCCTCTACATTTTACAGGCCCACTACCCCGAACACCTCGGCATGGCCATCATCGCTCGCTCTACTTGGTTCATCTCCGCCTTCTGGAAACTCATTACGCCGCTCATGGACTCGTACACGCGCTCCAAGGTCTTGTTCGATCCCGTCCCGGATAAGAACGGTCTATGGCGTACTGCAAAGGCGCGAGACCAGGGCGAGCCGGACGCGATGCTGGCCGCGTCGGATCAACTCGTGAGCGAGGGCTTCTCGGGCTCGGTTCCGTTCGAGTACGAGCATGAGGTCTATTGGCCTGCGCTGCTGGCCATGTGCGAGAACCGGAGGAAGGAGTTGACGAGGGTGTGGCGACAGCTCGGCGGAGTGATGGGTATCAGGGAGTGGGACGTCAAAGTGGGCGTTCGAGATGCTTTGATCTTACCCCCTGTTGTCGACGGGAATAGCCAAGCGTCGATGTAGATCACTCATACCCAGTCTCCCAAAGTAGCATTGTGGATACCGTTTGAAGAGAATTCATGTTTTTTTCTTGCTTCAGGATTCATAAAATCACTAGACGTCTGGAGATGGAAGTGAACTTGGATTGTGATCGGTCGATTTATCTAATACATACAGGACAACGATAGATCTGTCGGCGGTCATTATACGTCTCGGTGAGCTATGTGTAGTAGCAGATATGGATGCAAATTCGAAGCGAGCAGGCCATTTCCTACACGATCTGAAGCTTGTGGCGCGATAGTAGCAATGCGAAGCAAGGATATCATGAACAGGAACTTGCTACTATCACCTTGCGGAGAGCATGATCTGCCAGAGTACTAGTCACGCCAGACCAAGATCGTTCCGGGGGGGACCTCGGGCAGTAAGTATCTGAGCGAGTCAGTCAACAGAATGAGCATGATGAATTGTAAGTTGCAATGAAGTGTTACCAGCTATAGACTGTGCGTGAGCGCAACATCTTAGATATTCGGGCTGACGAGCCTTCCGCAAACGAATGCCTAACCTAACTCGTCCGTGCCCTGGTCCCAACATCGATGCATCATACTGGTCCCATCTTTCAGAGAGTCTGGACATGAAGAAAGGTAGCGCAACGGTACTCACAGCGGTTTGCATTCGACGTCTACCCAGGAGGGTGGGGACTGCCCTAGTGGCACTTGGACGTATATATACCCACGGATTCGATCCCATGGCCACCGGAGGTGTCGTGTTCCAGCCACACACGCTTTATCTAACCGTCCATGTTCACAGATCAGCTGTCTCACCTTTTGAAACACTGGCGGCCGTACGTAGTACGTGGCAGTATTACGGTGAACCCTTGACCTGGTGAGAGTCTTCAGGGTGCAAATTTACTAACCTTTGATTCTGAAACCAGTGCAGGGGGTTTCGTCCGCGGAATGGATAATATGCGGTGAACCGTTCATTGAGGAGTCTGCCTTCAGGCCTCAGGTTCGCTTCTCAGTAGCCGAGGTTTCATATTCATCCAGACTTGGAGAGGACTTTAACGACGGGTGCAATACCCGTCCTGGCATTGGACTTGTTCGCTTCCCGGTTCGACTAGGGATCCGCCTTTTCCCTTGTCACACCTCCGATGTCTTCGTCCACCGTCCAGACGCCTTTCCCCATCCCATCCCATCCTGATGCCCCTCCACCTCCCGAGTTATCAGAGAACGAACAAGCAGGGTACGACCGCGTGCTCGCCCACTTTTCCGACCCAGACTATGTATTGCCTGGCGTCGACACCGAAGAAGGCACGCTGATGGAAGAAGAGCGCATGTGGCTCGTGCGTCCCCCCCTCTCTCTCTCCATTCATCATCCTTCCCAATATTCACATCGATAACCAGTCGTACGAGTGCATGCTGCGCTTCTTGCGTGCCGCGAAATATGATTCATCGGAGAGCGTCAAGCGCCTCGAAGCGGCCCTCAAATGGAGACGCGAGTTTGGTCTCTACGCCTTGATCACGCCAGAGCACGTCGAGCCCGAATCCACGACCGGCAGCATGTTCCTCTTTGGGTACGACCCCCACGGCAGACCGCTCGTCTATTATTATCCGAGTAAGCAGACCTCGGGAGAGGGCCAGCGACAACTCCAGCACATCTTTTGGGTCATCGAGCGCTCGATCGACTTTATGGGCCCCGGCGTCGAGTACGTTCCGCGTTTCCTCCCCCTTCCCCCCCCACTGACTCCCACTCACCAGATCGATCGCGTTCATGGTCGACTTTGCAGACAAGGCTAAAGCACCCTCCTTTTACGTCTGCCGACACATCCTCTACAACCTCCAAAACCACTACCCCGAACGCCTCTCCGTAGCCGTCATCGCCCGCTCGCCCTGGCTCCTCGCCGCGTTCTGGAAACTCATCACGCCGCTCATGGACCCCGTCACGCGCTCCAAGCTCGTGTTCGGTCCGTTCGCGGACGAGCAGGGGCTGTGGCACTCCACAGAGGCGAGAGATCGGCACCGTGACGGGGGAGAGGAGGAGATGTTGGCTGCGTCGGATCAGCTCGTGAGCGAGGGGTTAGGGGGGTCGGTGCCGTTCGAGTATGTACATGAGGTGTATTGGCCTGCGTTGGTCGCCATGTCGGAGAGTCGGACGAAGGAGTTGACGAGGGTGTGGCGACAGCTCGGTGGGGTGGTGGGTATCAAGGAGTGGGACGTCAAGGTTGGCGTTCGAGACGGTTTGATCTTACCCCCTCAGGTTGTCAACGGGAATACCCAAGCGTCAATGTAAAGGATGATACCCCGTCTGGAAACTTGTTGTATTGTACTATGGGTGTAAATATGTAAATCACCCTGCATACTACAAAACTTGGGAAGTCATGATATACAAGTCAAGGCAAAGATATGAAATTGTCATTGGGGTCATCAGTACAGACGAGTAACATTAAACGAATAATCTAGGAGACGGGGATTTGAGCAGCCTTTCGGACAACAGTCTTATGAGAAACAAGAAAAAATGAAGGTGAGGGAGATAACATATTTAAGAAATCCTATTCAGTCCCCAACCATTTTTTAACTTTTCACGATTCAAAGTCCTCCAAAACAGACGGTTGTGGCGTCCCACCAAGGCGCTCGCCGTGTACACGGAACCGGTACAGACAGGTATACTCCTTCTTTCCCCAATTGTTATTGATAACGAGCGCGACGACACCGAAATCGACACCGAGATCTTGGATCTCTTGGCGCACAGGGAACGTCTGGATGTTGGACGGCGCATCGATGTCGTAGGTAAAGGAAGCCAGTCGGATGTACGGTTGGTTTGCAGGAAGCGTGGGTGGATACACGTCTTCACCGAGCTCTTCGGGCATCGGAGAACCAGATTCCTCCGCGATTCTCATGGATTCTGCAAGCTGGGCAGCTCGCTCGGCCCTAAAGGCAGCGACCTTTTCCATGTTCTCCGTACCTTCCACGAGTCCCCACACTTCCATGTCCCGAGGGGCGGTCCGCAGGTCAAACGCAACCTCTTTTGCGACGTGGTCGATCGTGATGTCGGTGATGAACGCGGGGAATGAGAGTGCAACGCCGAGTTGACCAAAGTCACCGCCCATGGGCCAGCAGAGCCCACTGTGGATGTCTTGGTGTAGCGCTGTGATCGGTGACCGGCCTATCTCACGCCCGTGGCCAGTCATCCAGCTGAGCACCGATCCCCGCAACGTCGTTGGACGCATCTCGAGGGTATGCGTGGTGAGGCTCGGTATAGGGCGTGCACCCGCAGAGTGCAGAGCAAAGTCGGCGCGAGAGACAATATCGCGAGTGGTGGACCGCACGACGGCGGTATCCACGAGTTGGGATATCAGACCGGTCACATCAACACCATCGCTGGACTTGATGACAAGACCCTTTCCAGAGCTAACGGCGGAGGAGAGTTTGGACCACCACGCCGGTCCAGAGGGCGTCAAGTCTTTGTTGGTATGCTTTGACAGTTCGAGGGCCTCCTTGATGCCTCCCTCGACGCTACCCACGCGCTCTTCGAGGACCTTCAATTTTCTGCGTGCCTCCTCATCATTAGTTGGTGGGAGTAAGGGTGGTGGTGATGCTTCCCGAGGTGCGGCTTCGACCGCAGCCAGCTGTGCTTGGAGCGCATCGACTTGTCTCTTGACGTCAGAGAGGCCATGCCTTGCGGAGGCTTGAAGGTGGGTCTCTGCCTCTGCGACACGTTTTGCCTCCTCGCGGACGCGGGCTTCGAGAGCATATACCCTGTTCACGACCTCTCCGTGTGCGCGGGCTTCGAGATCCTGCTGAGCTCGCGCTCGTTGGTGGTCGAACGACAGACCAGAGAATGCGGATTCGATGTTCTGCAGCCTCGCAACGAGCTCGTCGAGGTTGGTGATGGGCGTTTCGGGCGCATGGTACGGGTTCGGGGAGGAACGATAAGGCAGTAGTTGGACTAGCGGATCGTAAAATTGGACGCATGCGAGGTAAACCACCAGCGCGAAGACGGCGAACCGCACCAAGTAGATGAATGATTGAGAATCAAAGGAGCGTAAAAGCGACATTGGCTTGTAGAAGAAAACGTAGACGGTCGATCCCAGGATACGCCCGACTATCAAGAAAACGAGTGATATGGTGCGTATCGTCCATTCGAGGACGAATAAGGAGAACTTTGTCGTTCTGTTGACCAGACGTCCGAGGATACTGCCGACGGAGAAACCGAAACTACCAGAGGTAGCGGTAAGGCCGTCCACGTCGGGAGGTTCATCGCTCTCGAGTATGACCTCCAAACTAGATTGAGCGCCAGAAAGACCGTCTTCGAGCTCTGGGGGAGATTTGGATGGTGGAGGCACAGAGGAACGGGGCACAGAGGATCGTGAGGGTGGTGGTATGGAGGTGCGTAGGAAGGACTCGCTGGCTGCGGGCTGTACCTGTACAGACGAATGCTAGAGAGGCGTCAGAGAATGCGTCGTTTTGAAAGTGGAAAAGCTGACCTGTTCGCTGCCAAAGCTGCTCTCTTGGTCGTCCTCTGCATCGTCTGCTTCTGCGTCACCGCCTCTGGAACCTTTCTTCCTTCTTCTGCGCTTGTCGTAGCCAGCTACTGGGAGGGACGTCAAGCCGGCGGGACCGAGATCCTTTTTCTTTGCCCGTCGCCTGCGTTTCTTGCCGTCATCGTGCATCTGGTCGTCTGACTCTTCTAGGTCAGACTTGGAGGGACGGTATGCCTTGTTGTCGAGGGACATGCGGTTGCGCCTTTGGTTGGCGGATATCTTGCGGGAAGAGGACTGTTCGTCGTCCTGCGCGCGCTGTCGCTGGAGCTCCTGGTAGTCACGGTCGAGTTCGTCGTAGTCAAGGCTAGACTCTTTTCCGTTTGTGGTGGCAGCGGATACGTCAGCGGGTTCTGTGGAGCGCTGACGGAGATAGAAGGAGGTAGCGGTGTTGATAGCACGCTTGGAAGCGTCGATGACTTGTTCAAAGGGGCTCTTTGCACGCTCGAAGGGCTGGGATTGGAGTTCCTCTGGTTCGGAGTCGTCGGATACGTGGTGGGTGAGAACGGAGTTGTGCTTGGTGAGCGGTTTCCGCTGGGCGAGACGACTGGGTGGAGGAGCGAGACGACGTGAGGAAGTGGAATGTGTTTCCTTCTCGTACTCGACGGAGGTACTGCGAGGCACATTGAGGGTTGTCTGCGAGCCAGAGGCCCAGGCGCTGTTTGGGTTGTTCATGTCGGCTGCCTGGTTGAAGGCTGCTGCGATGTTGACTGAAGTGTCCTTGACTGACCACTTTTCTGGGTGGTGAATGTCGCGCTTGAGACGAGCGTAGCGGACGAGTGCAGACTCGTCCTGTTGTTGATCCAGCTTTGGGGGTGAGCGGGGAGGTGGAAGGTGCGAAGAAGAATGTTCAGGGTGTTGTTGTTTATTAAGAAAAGTTTTGTGATCTAAACGTCTGACTTGACCGAGTGGAGTGCCCGAGAACGACATCAACCAAACCTTGTACACGTTGTTGTCTCGCTATCAAAACTCGTGTTGTCTCGTATTTACGTATACTACTACTCCATTGTCCAACAATCCAAAGTCACTACACAACAAAAAACTCAGCTCTCGTCCACATTCTGGTTCCACACTCACCAAAAAGTAGTCCGGTGCCCGCCGCGACACAAGTGGCTCTCCCGCCCGCGGTGCAGGATCAAACTGGAGGCTGTCCACCACACCATAAGCGTCCCTCTCACACGCGACAGAAATGCCACCCACAATGTGTACGACAGCTTTTCATCAATCTCCATGATCGCAGCCTGATTCCCACATCTGTAGCAGTAGTTGGGAGCACTGAAAATCGTCACCACGTTCCGGTCCTGTCCCCAGCTATATCCTGCACGCCATGTCAGCACACCAGCCAAACGCACGTGTCGTCCCTACTCACCCTCCATCACAAGCTGGTGGGCCCGCGCCACCAGCGTCAGCCCGTTATTATGATTGAATGCCTCCGAAATATCCTGTCCGAAAGTGTAACCCGCCCCGCGGGGTGATATCCCCCAACCACTCCGATCATCGGGATCCGACCACAGCAGATCGCACATGGGTCCTTCATGTGGCACCTCTTGCACACGATCAATCGACCGAACATGGTCGAGCGTGTCGATCGACGGCGAAAGCCCGCCATGAAGACAAAATATCTGTCACGTGTTCAGCGTGGATGGTCATCCTCTGCCCAACACTCACTTGGTTGTCAATTAGCGCCGTCAAGGGCAGGAAATCGAACAAGTCCGTAAAGAAGCGCCATACGTTGGCGTTTCCGTATTTTCGCAAACATTCGTCATAAAATCCATACACCTGCGTGATCTGTCTCGACTCGTGATTGCCCCGCAGAATCGTAACGCGGTCCCGATACCGCAGCTTGAGCGCGACAAGTAGCGTCACCGTCTCGACAGAGTAGTATCCACGGTCCACGTAGTCACCCATGAAGAGATAGTTGGTGTCCGGTGAGTTCCCGCCGATCCGAAAGAGCTCGGAGAGATCGTGCTGTGCGGGTCAAAGGGCGACTCGATCAGGAAGAGATCACCCCGAGCAGACTACACCCACAAACTGGCCGTGGATGTCACCGCAGACGGTGACTGGGCACCTCACCGGCTGTACGTTGGATTCTTCCATCAGGATCTCCCTCGTCTGCCAAGTGGGTCAGCGACGATCATGGCAGTCTAGCAAGAATACGTACCTTGTCGCATAGTTTCTTTACGTCTACTTCTGCAAGTTGTTTGCACTGGCTGAGTTGTTCGATCCAGCCGTCAATTTCGTGTTCCATCTTCAAGTTGCGTGTTTTGTGTTCAAGTCCAAGTCGTCTAACCCAAGTCACACAGTCACACTACCTATCGAGGTCACACTCACAATCTGTCACGCTCGCGTTGTTCGCAACCAGAAGCAACGGACGAAGTCAGTCTGATCTAGTACGCATTCTATAATATGAGGGTGGTGGACTCACATGTGAGTTCACAGTGACCTAAATCTTTGTCTCAGCAAACAGTCGTTCCGTTGCCAGTGACTCGGCCTCTTCGGAACACCAGGACGAACGCACCTATGACATCATGCAAACACCAAGCAAGTATCCGAAATGACCTACCTGGTGGATGAACGTTGACCCCATGCATGTTCATCGGCGTCAGTAACACCCGAGCGAGAGTGTGGACACGCGGCACACCAGTCGAATGGTTACGTAGGAGGCCTGGACCAGCAGATAGATTCAGCATGAGCATGCTGCATTGCACACGGAACCCAGATCACGGACATGTTGGAGATAAGGCAAGATCTGTGATTACCATCAACGCGCAAAAAGTGATAGGATAAAACGAAGACTCACAGGACTGGCAGGTAAGGTGAAAATGATTCAACTAGTAAGTTATCATAAGGAAGCCACGCAATCGGCAATCCCATGGTTTATCGTGTTCAAGATTTACCTACCAAGTCCTGCTGAACTCCATATCATTGTGCGCTCATTAATTGGATATTGTTGGTATCAAAACTGACAGTCACTCCCACTGGCATCGACTACTAAAGCAGATGACAAGACCTTCAACGACACTCACAAGTTACAGTTTGCTTTATTTGCGGCCCCGCCCGCCCCGCCCGCCCCGCCTTGTCCGACATCTTCAAGTTGAAAATGACGTTTGCTTACTTGTTTGACTGTTAGTGAAGTCCAATGCTGACTTTTTATTTTTAGTTGTAGAACCCATCAAGATCCACACGCACGTTGGGCCTGCAAGACACATGATCAACTTGATGTACAGTGATAGGAATTTAAACACACGTGTTTCGAGGGATACGGGCCTGGCGGCCATGATAAATAGATAAACGCTACACGCACTGTAAGTCCTCCATAAGTTACCACAGCTGTTTATTCGTGCTCACCCAGGTGCTGGCCAGTGAGTCGACTCCCGCCCACGCGCTCGCATGCGTTTGTCCGCAACTGACCAGATGCGCTTAGCCTACCCTGCTCTTCGTATCATTCGCTTGAACCAGTTATCAGCTTTCTATTGCAACGTTCTTTAGTCCATTCAACATGAAATTTGTTGCTTTGATCTTTCTTGTCCTCGTCGCCGCATCTGTGCTTTCTACACCAATTTCGGTGAGTTCGATATCCCGCTGATGGCCTGAGCAGATTCCGACATTTCTGTTCAATCTAGTTCCACTTCCCAGGCGGCAATGGCAACGGCAACAATCTGCAACCCCCTGACCCATACTGGCAGTTGAGAAAACCAGCCACACCAGACAAACCAGCCACACTGGCCACACCGCTGGCAGCCCAACCACCGCAGCTCATTTCGAGTTGGAGAGCAGGAGCCACACCTCTGGCAGTCCAACCACCGCAGCTCATCTCGAGTTGGAGAGCAGGAGCCACACCGCTGGCAGACAAACCGGCCACACTGGCCACACCACTGGCAGTCCAACCACCACAGCTCATTTCGAGTTGGAGAGCAGGAGCCGCACCGCTAGCAGTCCAACCACCGCAGCTCATCTCGAGTTGGAGAGCAGGAGCCACACCGCTGGCAGACAAACCGGCCACACTGGCCACACCACTGG